>CAJVPQ010001659.1:0-17009 GCA_910591825.1 Funneliformis caledonium
TTTTTTTTTTTTTTATTTTTTTTTTTTTTTTTTTTTTTTTTTTTTTTTTTTTTTTTTTTTTTTTTTTTTTTTTTTTTCTGAATACATATAATTTTTTTAATTTTTTTTATATTTTTGTTTATTAATTTTCAATATATATATATTTTTAATTCCTTTTTTAAATAAGTAAGTGTTTTATTTCTTTTTATTTGTTTTTTTTTTCATTTTATTAATTTTCGATAATTAACTTTTTTTTTTAATTAAAATTTTCATTTTTAATTAATAATATCTAACGCAAAGACTGAAATCACAAGGTAATAAATATTTATTTAATTTAAATTTTTTTATTTAATTTTTTTATTTAATTTATTTTTATTATATAGAGCATTCTCTTTAAGCCTTTAAGGTTAGTCTTCTAAGGCTTCTTCAGAGGGTTCTTCAAAATGTTTATTTTTTTTATTTATTAATATTTCTTCTTTTTAGGAATAGATCTTTTGTTTCCTTAGTATATATAAGTCTTCTTTCAGGTGGATTTTTCATTATTTCTTCATTTTTCTAACTTTTTTCATTTTTTTAGGAATGGGATCTTTCATTCTTGTCAGAAAAGATAAGCCTTCTTTTTGGGATTCTTTAAGTAGATTTCGTTATTTTACTTCATCTATTTTTCTAATTCCCTTTCTTTTTTATAGAAACGGGTCTTTTGTTCTTTTCAGATAAGGTAAGTCTTCATTTTGGAGTTCTTTAAGAAATTCATTATTTTTACTAACCTTTTTCTTTTTTTTTTAGGAGTGGACATGAATTTTATCTGCCAGATGGAAGAAATTTTATTTTGGTATATATAAAAAGGTTCTTTAGAAACAGTTCTTTCTCTTAAATAGGTTGAATTCTTTAAGGGCTTCTTTTAATAGTGAAATTTCTTTCTTTTTTTTTACTTTCTTTACTTTCTTTTCAAATAAGTTCTTTAAATTTATTTTCTGTCTTTGGAATTTAACAAAAAAAAAAAATAAATAAATTCGTTTTATTACTTTGTAATTACGATTCTTGTGTTAGTTATTATAAAAAGAAATGAAAAAATTTAAATTAATTTATATAATTTCGTATATTTATTTTGCAAGTTCAATGATATAAAATTTCATTTGATTTTATTGGATAAAAAATGTGTCACGTGATAATATGCTTCCAAACTTCCAATAAAAATTTATTGGAATTGGAAGTATGATTGGAATTGGAAGATTTGGAAGTCCAAATGTGCTTCGAGCTTCCAATACACATCACTGAACTACATCATATAATGCATTCTTGCAGTTGTTATATGCAAAATATAGTTAAAACAACTTTTGAAATTTTTGTAAGATAATTCTTTTTCATGAATAGTTGTTTAAAATATTGTTTGTTTTATGTAGAGTTTGGAACCGATTGCATTTTTGAAAACCGAATTTAAAACGGGTGCAACCGGTTCGACCCTTTTCAAATCGGTTTTACAAATTCGGTTGAAACCGATCTTTGCAACCGGTTTTATATTTGTTAATTATCAAATTTACGAAATTTACGTAAAAACAACTTATGGAATTTTTGCTTAATAAAACAATGCCATTGATTAATAAATATATTGCGTAAATTTGATCTGAACTTTAGAACTTAAAAAACTTTCATTGTGTCTAAAAAAGATTTTCAAAAAAAAAAATATACATATATATATTTAATCAAATTACTTCATAAGCTTTTATTAAAATTTTATATTATATGATTAACATAAATTTTTGTTGGTTATCAAACCGGTTTGGACACCCGGTTGCACCCGTTTTAAACGCAAACCAGTTTTCGTAACATAAATCCGGGTCAAACCGGTTAAAACCGAATTTAAAACCGAATGATACATCCGTTTTCAAACTCTAGTTTTATGAACTTGCGTAATCAACTTTTTTAATTCAATTTTGGAGAAATTATACTTTATATTGAAGAATGCTTAAAAATAAAATAAAAAACCACCGAAAAAAGTAGTAAACATTATCGCTGAAGGAAATATGTCACTTGAAGATCAATTGCAAGAATAGGTTAGATCCTTTTTTAAAATAACCGAAGACTAGATTATTTATGGAAATTCATTAAGTCATTATACATATGGGAAAAATTTAAACCGAGGGCTGAACTGTCCTTGCATAAAAAGATAAATATTTTTTCCTTAGAACAATTGTAAAAATTTCTTATTACATAATGGTTTTAAAAAGAAATTTAGAACAAGCATTAACAGTCTTGGAAACTAGAATTAAGGAATTAGATCTAAGTAACGAAGGGTTACGTTTACAATTCAAAAATTTAGAGGAAAAATTCAAAGAGCGAGAAGAAGAAACCAAAACTGAACAAGAAACTATTAAGAAATTCGAAGAAAAGATTAAAGAGCGAGAAGAAGAAACAAAAAACAAACAAGAAATTATTAATGAATTAGAAAAAAAAATTACAAATTAAAAAATATATCAAAATGAAAAAAATTAATTAAAAAAATTAAATGAAAAAAAAATGAAAAAAAGGAAAATTTAGAAAATTAACAATGTAAAAAATGAATTAAAAAAAAAAAAATAAAATTACAAATTAAAAAATAAAAAAATATATATATATCGAAACATTAAAACAAATAAACATGAATTAAAAAAAAAATAAAAAAATATAAAATATAAAATAAAATAAAATAAATTAAATATTAACAAAAAAATAATGAAAAAAAATAAAAAAAAGGAATCAAAAAAAACCAAAAAAAAAGGATCATTTAAAGTGATTGATAATCAAAATTGACGAATTTCAAACGGAAACCATATATTAAATGAAAAAACTGTTATCGCGTGAGTCGCGAAAAAACACAATAACTAACATTTGAGCAATTTATAGACGATTGTTCTAATGATAAGAAAACTAGAGAAAGATTTACTTCAATTTCATAGACTTTGTTGAGGAATGGAAATCGTTTATTGATGATGTAGATAATTTCCGGTGCCACGAGCTTCAAAAACCAAAACCGGATATCAATTTGTCATCTCACATTGCAAGTGCCTTAGTTAAGCAAAAGGATTACGGCGTAAATCTTTGCGCTATTTTGCAACATTTGATTGAATTACAAAATGATTTCTTACAAGAAGTATTAATTATTCCTAAACATAAGCACTTAAATTTTTGGAAGGGCCTTATTTTGATCGGAAAACACGATTACATCATCATTATCATCAGAAGAATATAACGTAATTATTCTCGTTACATTTAATCCCTTACAAGAAAATTTTAAAATTACAAATGGGATGATGAGATTCTCAAAAATAGCTATCATAATCTTTATTTCTGATCATGGGTGTGATAAAGACCAATGCTTCATACAGTGAAAATCATAATAATTATGATATCGCTTCTAAACTTACGAGATGTTTCAGATTTGAGTGCTACATAACGACAACTACTAATTGTTTCATTAAACTATTTTTTTATTTCTGATTTTCTTGCTAAAGCAAAATTGTATACGACAACTATTCGATTTTTTTTTTAGCGCAGTAAGAAATTTTTATTATTTTTATTATAATGAATAAACATAAGAGCACTATGTAATACAATAATGCAATTGATTAAATAATCAGTGTGATTTTTGCCAAATTTATAAAAAATCCGGGCTGGTACCTTGAACCTGGACCCGGCCAGGAAATTCTAAACTTATAATTTGCCGGCCCTGACCCGGCCCGTTGCAGGCCTCTACCTTGAATCGTATAATGATAGCGATTTTTTTCAGTTCCATAAAGCAAGTTTTTATCTAAACATTTCTAATTTTTTTTATATTTTCTTTTAGCTTTTAGTTTAAATTTCCTATATAAATCTCAATTAGGAATAGGGACGTAACTCTAAGATTAAATACGTTAGTCATTGCAATGATTTTTAATACTATTAATACTTCCAATAGCGAAGATTAAATTAATATCAAATTAAAAGGTCTCGATCCAACGGTCCAAATTTATAAAATGAAATTTATAAAAAAATTAAATATAGAAAATAAATGAAACTAATAATGAGTTTGATCATAAATACATATCGCGTTTACCTTCGAAGAAACCGACTCGAAATATGAAGCTAAAGATAAATAATTTAATAATTAAATGAAAACGCAAATCAAATAAAAATCCTTACCTATGCAACCTGATGTAATCCATCCGAAAGAAATCGCCTAAAAAAATATATTAAAAAAAAAATAACAAAAAATAAAGACCTTACTAGGGATTGGAATCGATTTCGAAATTTAGAATCGATTTGAGAACCGATTTAATCTCGATTATAGTTTCTCAATATTCGACTCTAAGATTTAATTTTGATATTTTATTAATCGAATATAATAGATTGATCCATTGAGTAAGGTGCTTGAGAACACCTAAATAAATTAATCAGAAAAATAAAAATACTGTAAAATAAAAAAATGGGGATATAATATGAAAATATTGAATATTAGAACCGCGATTATAAAAATAAAAAATTTAAAGCGGGTATTTAAAAAAAATTTGCGAATATTAAAAATTAAATTAAATTTAAAAAGATCAAAAAATCGCGAAGGATAGAATTAAAAAAAATCAATTAAAAACAATAAAAATAAAATTAATTAAAAATAATTAAAAAAAATTTAAAAATTAAAAATTAAATATAAAAAAAAAATTAAATTAAATAGTAATATATAAATTACATAATTTGCGAGCTAAAGTTAGAATTAGGTTAGAGTAAGAGTTAGGTTGGATTATTTACGAACTCGCCCGGTTAAAATCGCTAGATAATGATAATAATTTATTGTGAAAATCAATTTTTTAATAATATTATACAATTTATATAATTTTATGTTTTAATACATTCTTTCATATATTTTATTACTAAACATCTAAGTCAACTTCCACTCCATATAGTTAAACACTTATTTATAATTGTACTGCGCCATGTACTGAGCATTATTATATCATTTTACGTCCATAAAGGTTCGATTTTTCTATACGATTATTGATTAAAATCGATTTCGTTTCGATTTTTGATTAATTTGATTTTATTACAATCGATTCCAGTCCGTACCAAATAGATTATTTTTATTTATTTTGATTTTTGCTCCTAATAAACAAAATCTCAAGAAAGCATGGAATTCGTGCCAAAATGGAATTGATGTTGCTATAAAATCAGTTTAGACACTTTATCCATCAAGTATGTAATCCAAGAGAAGTAATTATATTCAGTTTTGTAGATTGTTAAAGTTTTTGCTTTTGACCTTAGTTTACGTCTGTAACCTTAAATTGATCTGTAATTTCGTTATAATGAATTTTTCACATAATTATTCCTTTTAAATTAAAAGATCTAGCGTTTAAATTGCTGAGCGAAGCGAATTTTGCCCATGATTGTTTGGAAAAATATTTGACTTTATTAGTCCTAATTATTTTCTTTATTTAGAAAGATCATTTTCAGAAACGTACTGTATTAAGGGTTAAAATTCTTAATTATTTTTTTCTTTCAATTAGACGCGCTATAGTTTTCCGTCGGGTTGAATTAATTCTTGAAAAAAAAATGCATCTTGTAATGTTATAAACCGAATGACCGGTGAAAAGTTTTTTGATCTTCCAAAATTTTCCTCGGGATTTGCGAGATTTATTACATTAATCATACCCTAATTAACCTTTATTTGATCCAGAACGCCCATCTAAAAATAGATTGATATAAAATGTGATCAATGGGCCGTGTTGTATCAAGATGAAGCTAATACAAAGATCGTTAATAATTTATGCAAGAAATGAATTTCATATTTTGCGATTAAAGGAAAGTATTTTACTTAATTTTTGTTTCTTTCCAAAATTTCGAAAACCTGGCAATTTAATTTACAATTAAAGAACTAATTTAATTAATTTTATTTTCAGACATGGAACGAACGGCCGAGACGAATTGCTTTAGGGTTATTAATTACTTTACAGAAACTTTTCTTACTATGCAGTAACTACTAAGTAAGGTAGTAACTATATATTTACTATATAGTCACTTCGCAGTTACTACGTATTAAGAAAACCAAGTTTTTGTAAAGTAGGCAAATCCTTCGGTTAGTTCGCAGCGGGCCACAACTTTTATTTTTTTTTAACTGTTGTGTTGCTAGGCTGAGCTGATAATAGGTTAGGTTTGACAATTATTATTTTTTTTTTTTACATTCTTTTATTTATTATTACTTTAAGCGATATCTTTTGTGTTGGATAGATAGGTAAGTTTTCATTTGTTTTATTTTTTCAATAATTTTTGTAACTTCTCTCGACAAATTGTTTCGTTTCATTTATTTATGTATTTTTTGGCGTGCTGGATCACTGCGGGTGCTACAATTATTTGAATTATTTTTTGTTTTT
Source organism: Funneliformis caledonium (assembly GCA_910591825.1). NCBI lineage: Eukaryota > Fungi > Glomeromycota > Glomeromycetes > Glomerales > Glomeraceae > Funneliformis > Funneliformis caledonium. The sequence continues at coordinate 6,357 of CAJVPQ010001659.1, forward strand.
TTTAGCTCATTATTATTATTTTGTATTTAGTTTTTATTTTTCTAAATTTCGGTCAGATCGCAAGACGCGGAACAGAATTTTATTACCCCAAATTTTTGATAGTAGGACAGACTGGGACCAGGTCTAGGACAGATAATTGATGTTGATTATTAGTATTTCAAATTTCGAAAAGAACATAATAATGAAAAGCTAAATTAACATTTATCGAAAATATGGGGGGGCGGTCAATAGAAATGGGGGAAATCTACAAATTTTGGAGTAATTTTAGTTATTAAGCTAGTTTTGTTCACATGAACATGATCAGCAGAGTGAACCAGTAAAAAAAATTTTGACAAAAGTGGATTTCCCCTTTTCTACTGACCGCCCCCATATGATTTTTAAATTAAAGTTAAAAAAAAAAAATAAAAATAAAAAATAAACTTTTTCGTTCAATCTTATTCAAATTAGCTGTGCTAATTTACCACCACTTTATATTTAATAAAAATAATTTAATGAATGATGACTGAGACAGAAGTAAAATGCACCCTAATTAAAAAATAAAAATAAAATTATCTAGACACAGAAATAATTTATAATAAAAAAAAATTTAAAAGCATAACTATGCTATGTAAGAATCTGGCTGAAAGGTCATTGTGACTCAGAAGGAAGTATACAATATTAAAAATGCAAGAGATGATTATAATTACAATTTTAGAAAAATATATATATATGAAAGGACTTCAGTGAAAATGAGAAATTATTCACTCATTACAAGGATAAAATAAACAAAATAACTTTCAGAGCTTTTAATATGGATCTTCCAATAAAGTTTATCAAGTAAAATATGAACTTAAAAGGATGTTATGTAGAAGGTTAAAGGTAGTTTAGGAGTTAATACATTGATTATTACTTGATATATCGAGTCTTTAAAGATTGAGGGCTTATATCCGTTAAGGAATCGGGTAAATTTGGTAAACTAGTTATTGAAGTATCTGTACAATGAAGTATCGTTAAGGAGTTGGGTAAAGTTGGTAAGCTATTTATTTTAGTACTATAACAAAAAAGTTTCCTTAAGGAGTTGGGTAATGTTGGTAGGATAGTTATTGGATTAGAAGAGCAATAGAGTTCCGTTAAGGAGTTGGGTAATGTTGGTAATCTATTTATTTTAGTGCTATAACACTTGAGTACCGTTAAAGAGTTGGGTAAAGTCGGTAGGATAGTTATTGGAGTATTTGAGCAATTAAGTTCCGTTAAGTAGTTGGGTAATATTGGTAAGCTAGTTATTTTAGTCATATTAAAATTGAGTACCGTTAAGGAGTTTTGTAAATTTGGTAAGATAGTTATTTGAGTGTAAGAGCAATTTAGTTTCGTTAAGGAGTTGGGTAATGTTGGTAAGCTACTTATTTTAGTACAATAACAAAAAAGTTTCGTTAAGGAGTTGGGTAATGTTGGTAGGATAGTTATTGGAGTATTAGAGCAATAGAGTTCCGTTAAGGAGTTGTTCAATGTTGGTAAGCTATTTATTTTAGTGCTATTACAACTGAGTACTGTTAAGGAGTTGGGTAATGTTGGTAGGATAGTTATTGGAGTATTATTACAATAAAGTTTCGTTAAGAAGTTTGGTAAAGTTGGTAAGCTGGTAATTTGAGTACTATTACAAGTGAGTTTTGCTAATTTTCGATATCTTTGCAATCCACCTAAGGCTTTTAATATGTCATCCTTATTTGTATCTGTGATGGTTAAACTAAAAGTAGTATCATCATATATAATTAATTCAAGGTTTATGATCCTTTTTTCTAATTCATTAATAATTTCTTGTTTGTTTTTTGTTTCTTCTTCTCGCTCTTTAATCTTTTCTTCGAATTTCTTAATAGTTTCTTGTTCAGTTTTGGTTTCTTCTTCTCGCTCTTTGAATTTTTCCTCTAAATTTTTGAATTTTAAACGTAACCCTTCGTTACTTTGTTCTAACTCCTTAATTCTAGTTTCCAAGACTGTTAATGCTTGTTCTAAATTTCTTTTTAAAACCATTATGTAATTAGAAATTTTTACAATTGTTCCAAGGAAAAATATTCTCTTTTTATGTAAGAACAGTTCAGCCCTCGGATTAACATTTTGCCATATGTATAATGACTTAATGAATTTCCATAAATAATCTAGTCTTCAATTATTTTAAAAAAGGATCTAACCTATTCTTGCAATGGATCGTCGGCATTTTTCCTTTCCAGTGATTCTGTTTACTACTTTTTTCGGTGGGTTTTTTATTTTATTTTTAAGCATTCTTCAATATTTCTTCAAAATGAATTAAAAACAAAAAAAAGAAATCGATTACGAAACAATATTTTTTAAACAATTGTTCATGGAAAAGAATTATCTTACAATAATTACAAAAATTTGTTTTAAATTATATTTTGCATTTAACAACTGCAAGAATGCATTATATGATGTAGTTGTTGTTGTCATGGATATATAAATATGATAATAAATTTAATTGCTCAGATCAAATCAAAAAAAAATGTAGTGCACAGCCCATCCAAAAATCGTATTATTACTGATAAAGTCACTTTGAGTATTTTAATATTTTTATTTTAAAATAATGTATCGATGACTCTTGTACCATTTCAACTCAATGAGTTTCTTCAAAATTTCTTTTCACAATTTTCGTTTCTTCATGAATTCGGATCCACTATCACATTCTCAATAATTTTGGGAAGAATTTCAAAAATGAATTTAAAGTTGGTGATGTATATTTATTCAGATTTGGTTTTGGATCGACATATTCAAGTTGAAAAAATAAATCTAGGTAATTTGACAATAAAAATTTTTTTATATTATTAACGCAGATGGTATATCGTGAATTTTATCGTAATTTTAAATAAACTTTATATCCCGCCGAAATGTCAAAATACAAAAATTAAAAATAAATTCATAGTTAAGTTTAAAAAAATACATGAAGAATTATAGATAAAGTAAAAAAGTAATCATTCTAATAAGCTTAAAACGATAAATTAAACCGGTTGGTCGATCAATTGCTCCGTTAAATGGGCCCATGACCGACCGTTACCATCCCATATATCAAGCTAGTTTAAAGTGATAAAGTGATATTTGGAATTCTGATTATAATACAAAAAGTTTATTATTTAAGAAGTTTCAATTAGATAAAATGTATTTAGATATAAAGATTCTAATGAATCTATTTGATGAGTAAAAAAGAAGACAAGTAAGTAGATTGAAAAAGCAATCTAACAAAATAAAGTTATTTTGAATTTAATTCTCAAAATATTATTGTATTTTAATTAAAAGTATAAAATTTTTAATATTGTTTTCATTAATTATAAGAGAAAGACAACATAAAGAAAAGAAAATTATTGTTTTAAAAAACAAAATTAATTCTTTAAAAATTTTTCCTAGGATTTATTTGATTGTAATTTATAAGTTTTTTCATCATGATACAATTTAATAAAAGTGCTAAATCCTTGTAAAGATAAAGCATATCTGTAATCCATATTTTTTAAATAAATTCAAAGTTGTTTTTATGTTATATAGAATGAAAAGTGTTGAAACTTTTTGATTTAAATACGTTGTTGTATTTTGAATCATATGCTACATGAATTCATTATGGATGGACAAGTCCGATGGAGAATTTTATTGGTTAATTATTTCTATGCATTTGTAGGCAAAAGTATGAATTTTTGTTATATAAATCATTTTATCCATGCATTATGAAACGCAATTAAAAAATCAATTGAATGTGTAGAAATATAAAGAATTTATTCTTTATAACGTTAAAAAATATTTAGTGTTAAGGCAGATAAAATACCAAATACGAGTCAACACTTGAATTAGGAATAACTCGAGTTAGAGTTATATTGTGTCGAGTTAACTCAAAATATTAACTCGAATTCTGACTCGCGTTGATCATTCGTAAGGATCTTTTTGTAATTAAGATCTTTGATCAGAAGATGTGCTAGATAATCAAATAAAAATGCATGCGGTTAATTGATGTAATGTTATGATCGGCAGCATTAAAGTATACAAATACTCGGGGGTATCAATTTCCGGAGTTTAATATATGAAGAACCCCCGACAATATTGCATATATCAAAGCATAACCCATCTCAACTTTCATTGAATGCCAAAATGGGAAAATCTTTCATGCTAACCTTTTATGAAATATTTTGAAAGTGAGATTTATATCACATGGCAAGCCTTCATATACCAAATCACAAAAATTTTAACATAAATAATGGTTGTAACAAGCGGAAGTAGCAAAAACTTAAAAAATGGCGACTGTAACTGAAACAAATCACGTCAATTCATCGATAAAATTGGTAAAGCGAACGGCTTCTTTACATTTTTCTTTTCAATTCTTTTTCTCTTTAATTTTTTCTGCGCTCACCTTACTTTTTTGATTATTCCTTCTCTCACTTTTTTCTGATGCGTAAAGTCTGCTGGTAGCGAGAGTAATCTACAAATTATTCCTTCACATCCTATCAACCAGAATAGGGAAGACAATCGACATGTTTGTCGATGTTCAGATCAATTACAAGTTCAGGAATCGACATTAAAAGTAAATGATTTGTCTGACAACAAAGATATCAGTGAAACAATTGCGAGAAATTTATTGTTTACCAGTGAGGAAAAATTTCAAAGCGAACTCGATGAATTATTTTCAAACGACAAAATGCCTTTCGAAGAGAATCACATCAAGATTGAAACAAAGAATATTATTAAACGTTCAAAAAGAGATTTCTGCAAACATTTATCAAAGTCCAAATATCCAGTAAAAATAGCTGATGACATTATCAAAACGTTTACTGACAAAATTCATTCCTACGCCGATGATTTAATATGTACCAACGAATTAAGCCTAAACAATGCCAAGGAAAATTACAAGCAAACATGTGAACAGCTAATGGCAGAATACGTTGTGCGTTGTAATGATAGTCTTCATGGGGAGCCTGAACCGTTTGATATAATCACTTCCAAGTGCAGAGATGATATAATGAGAGAGTATGATCAAAATATTGTAAGATTTCCGAAATTCATCATTCGTGATAACCGATACATTTTCCGAGTTACTGTAAGTTCCAAATTTTGTGTTGATTTGTATGCGCGTTTACACGATCTAATTCTTAAGAATTTGGTTTGTCTTTTCACTAGCTGATTTCCAGGGACAAAGAATTCCGTAATCAATATGACGCGTACTTAAAATCATACATGGATGACTTCAAAAAGAATGTCGATGAAATATATGATAACGTTTTTCATGAATATAAACTCAAAGTCAATGTCAAATTACCGAATATACCAATGTCAGAAGTAGAGTTAGACTGTAAGCAAATCGTAATTTTATTGATTCATACGGCATAAATTCGCTTCGACTAATCAACATATATTTTCATATCCAAAGCATTACTATACGATAACAAGGTCAAATGCCATTCGAAATTTGATTCCAAAACTGCAGATCTTTCCGGTAAAAGAAGGGCTTCAGAAGCTTATGTCCAACAACGGAAGAACGTCCTCGTGAATAGTATCAACGCGGAACAAGAATACATGATCAGTTACAACAAAGAATCTTCAAACGAATGTTGTAACAAGCTATGGGACGAAAAGGTCGAATTTATACGTGAAAAAGTAAAGAAGGGGGACTACGATGCACTGGACAAATTTCAAAAAGATCTCAATACTTTCGATAATAGCTATCGTCTTGCAGCAAGTGGACCTGCTATTGATATCGTTTGGAACAAACGATTAAAGGAGATAGAATCTTGGGAGGCCAATGTCAGGAGATCCATTAAATCATTACTTCATAATGGCAAAGATATTGAAATAATTTGCCATGAAATTATGAAATCAACACTTACTCTCGTTGATCAGTTGGCCGAATATTTAGGGTTAGCATGGGCTGGTATGGATTTAATTTTATTGCGATATTGAATGGAATAAATTTGCATACCAGTTAAATTGACAACCTTTAATTTCCCTAATAGGAACTGGCCAGTACAGGCGTACAGCTAAAGGTTATATGTGGGTAAGCACCAGGAAGGATGTGAAGCGCAAGGACTATTTACCATCTTATGAACTCTATGATATCAAGACCAACTTCAAAAATTTGATAACATCCGACCCGATTATAGAATACGTCAGCCCGCGTCAAGTCAATACTACGATTTATGGACCTTACCCTACAGAGTATGGATCTTTATGATGCTCACATGTTAATCTGAATTATGCGCTTATAATAATATATTTATTTTTTTTTATTCAGGCAAACTATAACCAGGAAAGTTGATTACGCAGTAACTGAGCAATTGATTTGGGAGTCAAGTAAGAAGTTCACTTTCAACCAAGAGGCTTTGGCCTCCTATAAGCAAGGCGTCAAGGACATATGGGAAGCATTAATTAGTCTCAAATTTGGGTTTTCGCAAGAGTTGTTTAAAAAAGATGGTGGGACAAAAACGCTAACTAGAACTGAATCAAGCACAAATCAAATTAACATTCCAGCTGGAAAGAGGTAATTATCAAATCTTGTATTTCTGATTGACTGTACCAAACTCGTGTGAAGCCAAACTTTTACATTAATTCGAATAGGGTTGAGGTTACTTCAATTATCCACGATCAATCAGTTACCATTAATTATATTGCAACTTTTGTTGTTTCTACAAGTTTAAGGATGCGTGGTATCTTGTTGTGGGGATCTGATAGCCCGGAGAAAAATTATCACAAAGATTTCCAAGAAAGAGGCTCTGGAAGTCATTGGAGACACGATTTTGGAGACATTACCGAAATCTATAATCAAATGATGCAAACCAGGTAAAGACAAATGCATCTTCAGTAATTTTTGTTGTTAATCTCCTGCATCATTTTAATATATTGAAATTTGCAGAGAACCATGGCTTTGGGATGAGTGCAAACGCGACCATCCCCAACTTACTTCCGTATTGGAACAACTTAAAGACCCCCAAAAATATGAATTTATAGTTTCCGGAAAATTTAATGGAGTTAATGGGGTCAGAGTAGAAGATAAAATTAAGATCTTGAGTTAAAAAGAAATGATGCATAGTAATTTGATATTTTTAATTATGGTGTGAAGTTTGGAGTACGAATTTTTTGAGATTTGGTAAAAGCATTCCTTATTAAATAAATTTTATTTTTACTCACACTTCAGTAAAAGTAAAAAAGGGGCGGATCCAATAAAATTATATTTTGTGTAACATAATTTTTCAGTATAAACGTCCAATACTTGTTTTCAACCAATGTGAATATTTTTATCAATATTGGGTTCTATAGCGCAATGCTTTTAGTTAAATATTCATAAAAACAGTTAATTTTTCTCGTTTAAATCACAACAATTTTTTAAAGAAATAAATTAATTTAACCAAAGTATCGTATTTTAGTATTTCTATACCTACCGAACTATATTAACACAGTTTCACTTGGTTATATAAGGTAGAAAATTCACCCTAACAAAATGAATATTAAACAAACATACTCGAATAAAATTTAAGATGTTAGCTATTTTGATAACTGTTTATTAGCTTACTTAATTGCAAAAAAGTTATTGTTTATAAAGCGACCTGAATTTTCGATAAAATTTCGATTTATATTTTGGAAAAAATATAACAGAAAATTTTTAAAATACTATATAAAAAATGGGTGTAGCTGATGTCAAATAATTTTTAAATTTTTCAATTGAAGATCATCGATTTCAAGGCGTAATTCTACATTAGCAGCGTGAAGTTCTTGAATTTTAATATCCTTATCAGACAGTTGTTCTTGCTGAAATTTTATCATCGATTGAAGCCGTTCGTTTTCTTCTTTAAGGAAAACTACAAAGAATTACCAAAAGAGTTGCTTAGTTGCACTCAACTAAGTCATAGTTATTCAATCTCATTCAAACGATAAACAAATTCCACTAATTTTGAAAGAAAGAAGTTAAGGAATAATTATTAGAAAAATTTGCAATAATTTCAGCATTAATAAAATTTTAGCCAACCGAAGAAAATTTGGAGAAAATTCTAAAGCGACATGGGAAATTTTTTTTTTTTTTTTTGTAAAACAAACTGGAAATAATTGATTGGATAAAAATTATGCAATGCAATTTTGGATTTCTTTTAAAAATAACATAAAACTTATTGTATAAAAATGCTATTATATATCAATAAAATTATTCTTCATACTGTTTTTGTTCATACTAGCAAAGCGAGACAACCCACCAACCACCGGATTATTTACTCGCGTCATCACTAGGGATAGTGATCGTCACAAAATTTATCCTTCTATTTGTATAAATGCTCAATTTTTAATTACTTAAGCAGAACCCGAAACGGAACCCCTAGTCATCACTTATTTAAAAAAAGTTATAAAAAACTTCACAAATAACACGAAAAGAGGTCCTCTGAATAATGTGAACTTATTATAATGATTATTTTAATCCTTTTTTTTTTTATAGATGTATTTTTCGCGATCAAATAAATCAAAGAATATTAAATTATTATTTTCCAATACGACAAATTAGTGTATGGAATAAGTTCAATTTGCAACTAGATTGCTTCAATGAAATCACATATAGAAGCTGATGCGGAGTCGGCAATCATAATGGAATAATTTCAAGAAATAGATTTGTCATAATTCTTATCTTAAAATTTGCTCAGCGTAAGCAGGACGTGTGATACTCTTAATTCTTTTTCAAAATATGTTAAATTTTGCGTAGCAAATTTTCCGTATATGACAGTGTGTTAGACTGAAGAGTCATGAATTTTAACTTTTTATTTTATTTCTTGCTTTTTATATAAACTCTTGTTTGCAATCATAATACGTCATATACCGTCTTTGAAAATAAGATTTTCTTTTCTCCAAAGGCTAAAACCTTTCTTTTTAAATGTTGCAATTTTTTATTTTTTTTTTATTTTTATAACTATCGGTAAAAAAAAAATCGACTGGTAATAGTCATCGACCACGTGACCTTTCAAATCCAATTAATATTATGACAAATCTCAATGGCAAAGTCGAAACCTTATGTTTCGCATTCGACTTTCGACAAGTTTCTACATAAATTTTCAACAAAATTTATAGATTTATTATAGTTCGACCATTATAGTTTCGACGGTGCCGTCGAAACCAAAAAGGTTTTAGCGAGTGGCTTAAATTGTTTCCCAGGTCTCGCTACGCACTTACTAAGTCACTAAAAATATTTTCGATTTTTTGGTAGAATTGATTCCAATTCTTATTTTTATATGATATTATGTATATGGAAATGATTTTTAAAGAAAAGTTCAGTAAATCCAGAGTTCGTTCGTTATATCGAGATCAGACTGTATAAGGTTTCCTACGTAGAGAAATTCCTAATTACCGGCACCTATTTCAGAGGAAGATATTAACTGTTTGTATTTCAAATTTATTTACCCGAGAAAATGCTAAGTTTGATTTAAATTAGTGAGATCTTTTTATTAACAAAAAAAAAAAAAAAAATGAACGAGAAGGGTTGTTTAAGGTGGAAAAGAAAGACAAATTTATTTAAAGTTCAGCCCACAATCATTTTTAGAATGTTTAAAAGGAGGCGAATTGTGAAAGAAATATAGCTAGATCATCAATCGAGAATTTTCTTTGAACGTCCAAAATAAAGTATCAATAAACTATTTATATATCGACTTAAATTCATATTACTAATATAAATTATCAAAAAAAATTTTCATCTAATAGATTAGATTTAAAATCTTGTGTAACAAGTAAGTACATATGTTATGTTGTACATATTTTCCGGAGTTTGATTTCCTATCTTTTTGCGTGGGTATTACAAAACATAACATGTAAAGTTTGTATACCTTTGTACGCAATACCAATTACTCAACTCACGAAAGTAAAACTTGAAATTCTCGAACGTCGATCATAGTAAAAGGTCTTTAAAAATATAATTTTGAATTGTTGAGTAATTTTGAAAGATTATTGAAACAGATTTAAAATTTAAAATTATTCAAATTATTTCTGTATATCGGTCATCGTTATACAAATAATGATGCGAAATTCGACTAATCATCAAGGATTTGTAATTGCTCAAATTCGATTAATATAAAAGTCAAATTAACCATAATTTTAAACTTTTTATTCGACAGAACGAAATTCGCTTGGTTATCACTTAAAATATCTTTGGAAAATCATCAATTATAATTCAAATGGCATGCATTCTAATTCAATAATTTCTCCATGAACGTGTCATTTTGGCGCAGTAAGTGTAAATGATTAAAAAATCATTATTTGCAACCTTTTCAGCACATTTTCATAAATATCTTGGCATCAAATAGTTTTATTTTTAGGGATGAAAGATATATCAAATCAATTTTGAATCTCTCATCTCACCGACCCACGACGGTACAATTTTCGTAAAATTAAGATTGGTAGTTCTCAATCAAGATAATTGCTTCCGTAACTTTTCTTTTATTTTTTAATAATGATCATTATGTTCGCGTTTATAAATTACTTACTTGCAGTTACTGCCTGGCAGAATCACCACTTGTTAGAGTGAGAAATGTTCGGGTCGAATTTTTCTATTAAAAATAAGAAAGAAATTGATGAAAGAACTAAATATATATATAAGTAGTGCTCCGAGCCGGTCGAGTCGACCCGGGTTGATCGACCCGACTCGAATTTTTTCTCGAGTCGGGTTTATCATTT
>CAJVPQ010001660.1:0-17006 GCA_910591825.1 Funneliformis caledonium
AACATTCAACTACTTCCACATTTTCAGAAATACTCAACCCTAGAGGTAGACTGGATTAATACTGCCTTCGTGCTTAATGATAATGAAAGTGACTCTGTCACATCCTATAAAGCTTCCTCTATACGAAAATTTAAAGTCAAACTTCTGCTTGAGCTCCTCCCCTCACTTGAGGTACTTAAAAAGCGTCACCCCGATTTATATGATTCTTCATGGTCCTGCCCTAAATGCCTTACTAGTTTGAAGAATTTTGATCATATCTGGCTTTGCCAACATATATTACAACAACTCAACAACATTTTATTAGATACCATCACCTTCCTATCTCAGCATTTGTTTGAACTCAATCATCAATTTAATATAGCAAGTATCATTTCAATAGATATTTGGAACCTTGATCCTTCACACTCCTCTTTTAATTTTATTGACTTCATAAAAGGCATAGTTCCGTCCTTGCTTACAACAAAATTACATTAGATAGTAAATAATAAGTCACTCGTCCGTGGTTTACTTTCCTCAACATACCACTTCACACATAAAAAAATCAAAGTTCTCTGGCTCGATCGATGTGTCACCCTCAAAAAATTTGAAGATGAACACAACTTGTCCCTCAAGGATCGAAAAGCAAATACTATATCAACTGGCTTTCCTGACCCTACTCCTCACACCTTTATTATCCCTCCCTGTTTTCATAAATCATTCCTTTTTGGTTCGCATTGGTTAAATTTTTGGATCGGTAGTAACCAGGCCCCTAATACTGGATGGTTGAACCTATTTTAAATTAGTTTAGGGTAGGTTAGTCTAAAACGGTGCAAGGTTGGTTTTGATTTAGTGTTTACTAGATAGAAATTTTTGTACTCTCTCATTTGTAATTTGTATTTTTGCTTTACTTTTAATAAAGATTGTGCAAAGCTACCGCACGTTAAAATAAAAAAAAAAAAACTTAAAATATTTTGATATCTAATAATTATAAAAAAATAAAATAAAATTTTAGATTTATTATATTATAATATATTTAATGATAGTATTTTAAAACTTTAAAATTTATAATTATCAATATATATTAATTTTTCAATTTTTTAATTTTTAAAAATAATTTATTATTTAATAATTACAAAAATATAAAATATAAAAAATATAAAACTCTTTCCACTGATCTTTTTGACCAAATGTCTCTAACAACTAAAAGACAAAGTACATACAGAAAAAAACCTGAACCTTACAATAAAAATATTTCAAATTCTTCAGAAAACAGTAAAGAACCTAGTACTTCATCCTCTAACAAGCACGGAAAGAACAAAAACGATGATACAGTTACTAAAGTTACAAAAAGACAGAAAATTGAAACTCCAAAACCAAATATCACTCTAACAGTTATAGAAACTCCAAATACTACTCTAACAGTTACAAAAACTTCAAATACTACTCAACTATCACCAAATAATATGCTTTCTACTTCCATCACTCAAAAAAATAACTTTGTTTTTGAAGACTCTGAAGTCTACGAAATGGATATAAATGCTGCTAAAAAATCTCCACTCTCTTCACCACAAGGAACTAGTATGAATAATTCTATACATGCAAAGAACACAATAACTGATTCTAGTCAATCTTTACTGACTCCTTCCGCTAACAAAAGAAAGAACAAACAACTTTTTTAGGCTGATCAAGTTGAAAATAATGTAAACGATTTTGACCAATCACGTGACACTAACATGAAAGATACTACTTTTAATATTATTACCTTTTCAACGCATTTTTTTACATCTGATGATACTGCAGATATCACTGGCAAATCTATCGTTGATAAACGGAATTTTATCAACAGGCTTTTTGTTAACTTTCCTGATTATCAAGGAACTTCATATAACTCTAAATTAAGAAAGTTCTTTATTTATTTTTAAACTATTGATCAACTTACACATGCTGTCACAAAAGTTCAAAAAACACAATACAACCTCGTATTTGTAGTCACTGATCCATCTGCAAAAAAACAATGGATAGATGCTGAAAAAGGCAGTTGCATTAAAGTCAATGATATTTCCTTATTTGTCAAATCTGATATAGTATGAAATTTTTTTCAACAACGTGGTACTATTGCCAGATTTTCTATGATCACCAGAGGCCCTTGACAAATTGCATTCATAATCTATGAATCACCTGACGCTATTAAATCCTTTTACAATGACATATGGTCTTTACCATTATTAGATTTCACAGTTCATATTGAACCTACTGACCTTGATGCTATGCAACTAATCCTACGACAACAATTTGAAATGAAACTAACTGAGTTACCTTTCAACACAACACAACGAGATTTACTAACTTTCCTAGAGTCTATTAAAGCAAAAACATGTTTTATACCACGTGATTTCTAATATCATAATCATTCCTACACGTATATCAACTTTGACAACCAAGATTATTATGACTCTGCGATCAAATCTCAACACAAATTCAAATCAAATGTCCTATTCTGGGTTAATCCTGCTGTCCCTTACTGTAGAAGATGTGGCAACCCTGAACATGAAGCTAAAGATTGTACACCTCAAAGACCCTCAAACCCATATAGGCAATTATACGATTGTTTCAAACCTGCCACTTACAGACCTCCTCAGAAAACCAATACGCGTCTAAATAACTATACCTTAAATACACAATCAAATCAAAATCAACGAAGTTCATACGCTGATGCTTTGAAAGCTAATAAGAATCCTAAGCATCAACAACAGATCTCAGATGTCTCTACTGCTCTTAACAATATTTTAAAATATTTGACTGATATTGATAATAAATTGATCACTCTCAATGATGAAATTATTACAGCAAAAAATGAAATCATTATCCTCCAAGAGAACCAAGAGGATATAGACTATTGTATAACTAAACTAGAAAAATGTAATAATATTGTTCATACTAAAGGTGTATATGATAGTAAAATGGAATTTGATGATTCTTAAGAACCACCACTCGAATCAACATATGAATATCCTCCTTCAAACCCTTTGACCAACATATCTCTTTAGATAAAGTTACCAATCTAGAGAATCAATTTGTAGAATCCAGATCTGAAATCAAAAATATTGTGACTAGTATCCAACAGATCCTTCAAATACTTCCTTCCTCCTCTAAATGAGTGTACAACTAACTAACAATAATAATATAGGATCATATTAAACAAATCCTCATAATAATAATTTTCTTTCAAATGACTCTTTCACAAATATTATCAATAATCCAAACCTCATTTCCTTTGCAACACACAATGTTAGAAACTGTTCATCAGAAATTAAACTTCAGAATATTGACTCTTTTTTTAATAACTTTAACATAGACATCTTAAGTTTAAGTGAAACTCACTTGAATCTGTTATAAGCTTATTATTATAATAAGAACATTCACAACAAATTTTTTAGATATTTTTTTATTCTTCTAATCATCACCAAAATTGTCAAGGTGTTGGATTGATAGTTTGTAACAATCTGAGCACACATATTTTCAATCAAGCATCATTCTTTGATCATATTATTTACCTTGACTTTCAATTCAAAAACAAATTCAAACTTCGGGTTATTCAAATATATTTACCTGCTTCTTATCACGATAAAAAAGATTACCATTACCATCTCCAAGTCCAAAAAAAATTGATGAACATTTTGATAGATAGTTTGTGTCATAATTTTTATATCATTCTAATGGAAGATTTAATATAGACATAAGTAGAAAATATAGATCAAAACTTCAAAAGCAACTGCAGAACTTCCTTCATAATATTATTAACCTTGGTTTCATTCACACTATTACTCCTTTCCAATTCACATACTCATGTTCCATTCTTCTTCTTCCTATGATTTAACTTCCCATATAGACTACATCTTCACCTTTACCAATCTATCATATGACCTTACTTTATTCCATATCCTAAATGATTCCTGTTATTTTTATTCAACCGATCACTATCCACTACTGATTACTCTTTATAAAAAAATTTTTTTTCCCAAATATTCTCAGCTTATCAAAAGTAACACAAAATTACAAAACAATCATTTCTTTATAATAAGACCACTTATCTTCATTGGGATCTTTTTGCAGATAAAGCTGACTTATTACTTAAACAAAATACTAAATTTAATAATATTTTTATCCAAGACCTTTGTACTTCTAACAGTCTAATCAATAAAGCATGGGAGTTTTTCACTTAAACTGTTATAAAATTAGCATCCAAACACATCTCAAAACAAACCACATTAGCTCATCACAATCCTCTTTACTCATGCTTAAATTCCTCAATTCATAAACAAATCAACAAAATTCAAAAACTTTATTATCGATGCAAATTTTTTTTCTATCACCTATTTCTTCCAATAATAATTCACAAAATCCCTTTTCCATTTCACCCATAGACCACAATTTTATTCTCAAAACTGCTGCTGAATATTTTATCTTCTCAAGTTCATTAGATGACCATTATGACAATAATCGACTACTATTATATTTACATGAACTAAAGCATAATATACTGAAACTACTGCATGCAAAATAACTTATCATAAGTCAAAAAGAAAATAATGATCATATACATCAATTTATTCAAAGACATGTCGATAATTTCAAAAATGCTCCCACAAAGATGATAGATTCCTTTCTCAAAAGAAACAGAAAGACCATTGTACTAGACCATATCTTGGTCAATTATAATACACTCAATCAACATTTGGCTTTAGATTCTAATGCTATCAAACACCACACTGCACAGCATTTTCAATTTGTTGCTAGCTCTACAAATAGAAACGTAACTGATCCAAGCAATGATAATTTCTCTTTAAATTAGCCTATTTGGGAAAGATACTATGACTCTATTGAAGACATCCCTGATGATGCTTATGATACTCTCATGGATCTTCTATCGATTAATGAATGGAACAACATAATTAAACACTTACCTGATAAGAAAGCTTCAGGCCTATCAAAGATCACAAATGAGCTATTAAAAAAGATAGGCCCAAAATGCAAAAATTTGCTTTACAATATTGTTTGTGCATGCCTAATTAACAGATTTACTTTAACACAATGGAATTTAGCTTACATATATCCAATTCCAAAGCCTAAACCATGGAACTGCCAACTTGACAATATCAGACCAATTACACTGCTTGAAACAGTCAGAAAAGCTTTTGTCAAATTGTTGAATCAACAACTACAAGATATATTCGTTAAGAATAAAGTTCTTAAAAGACTCAATTTTGCTGGTCTACCATATTAATCAATACTAGAACCTTTGCATATAGTCAATAATATTTTGGAGTTCCACCGCCTAAAAGAAAATGCCTGAATACTCCAAATCGGACATCTACATACTGTTCTAAAATATGTCTAAAGCATATAATTGTGTCAATATTTATATGCTAATGAAAGCTCTATATAGACTAAAATCCTAGAGTCCTTTGTAACACTCATCATAAATCTATTCCTTAATAGAAAAAACAGTGTATTTACCACTTATAGCAATACTGACTTCTACGATGTTCTTGTTAGCATTGATCAAGGAGAGATTATTTCTCTACTATTATGGGTAATTTATTATGATCCTTTCCTCTCTCGTATGCAAAATTCTAACTTAGGTTACACTTTAGATGTATCATGGTCTCCTAATATTAATAATATGGAAACAAAATCTATTACAACTTCTATTCCAAATTTGACATATATAAACGACACAATATGGATCATTGATAGTCGCACTAAATTAAAAAATATTTTTGACATAGCGCAATCCTTTTTCGATCTTAATTTAATGCAAGTTAATATGAAAAAATCCTTTATAGTAACTTCTGAAGCAATAACAACTGATATATCATTCTATAGCACCTATTTAAATAATTTAGTTACTATATTAATAAAAAAATCTAATGAATTGATTAGATATCTAGGCATCTAAATTTCGGCTTTATATAACAAAAAGTTTGTCAAACAACAATTAGAAAATGAGATCACTGATTTTATTTTGAAAATCAACACTAAGCCTATTACAGACAAATAACTCAAATATCTCTGCAACCAAGTTCTTATTCCCTGACTTGAATACAGATCCCAACTTATTGTTTTTTCACAAAAAGAATGCCTTGCACTGTTCTCCTGCATTTGTACTTTTATCAAACACAAACTCAAGTTCAACAAATGCACCCCTAATAGTACACTGAGTATTTGGATTCAATGATCTAGCATCTAATATGTTACACTCCAAACTGCAACATTTTACCTTAATCATTAATGGAGATGTCTCAAAATCATTGCTTTCTTTAACCACTAAAATCCGCCTTAAACAAGTTCAAAACTTTTTCTGGTTACCTGATGATCCTATTATATGTTGGCCATCACAATTAAAAAATTTGAGACATGATAATTACCTCTGTAATATGCTCACCCTTTATCTCCAAGCTCCTTTTTCAATGCAAAGAACTGTCTCCACTGTTTTTGATTTTCACATTCAGGAGGTATCAGAACATTAAATTCTATTATTCCATGAAAGAAGAAATGGATTTCCTCACTTAAAAGATGCAGAGCATTATTTCTTGACCAATTTGTTACCCAAGGAAAATTTTTACTGGAATATTATGATCTCTCTCTCAAAGCCAACACTCTAAATAGAGAAGCTATCCCAGGATGGTTTCTTACCTTATAGAACTGTGTACTTTTAAATCCTGTTCAATCAAATCGCCTTAAACTAAAATACTGTTTCACTAATTTTGCTTCACAAAATTATATTACTACTGCTACTTTTGACAGTAAGAGAAAGTCTCCTTAGATAGCTCTTTGGACTCCACCAGAACAGAATTATTACAACTTATTATATCCTGACTAAGAAATTATTAAAAAAGCTATAAAATCACGTTTTGTTCCTAATAAAATTGCCATACAACATTACGTCAATAACTCTACCCTCAACCACGATCTTAGATTAGTCTTCAAAAAACAGCACCTATTCATCCTATGTTCAGAATGCTCTTTTAATTTATCAGCACCAATATTTAATTTTAACACATCTGTTACTGCTTGGCCTTGTGGTAACGTAGTCGATGCTGATCTCTCACAAGTTATCGATATCACTTATTTTTCCTCTGTAAACGATAATAAACTGTACCTTCTCAAACGCAACATTTGGTCTGTTATTGATCAAGCAAAACAATACTATATGACTGTATGCCTACCTACTGTCACATCGAACAACTTGATTTTAATCTCTCCTTCATTTATTAATATTTCTAATATATTGCCAATTAATAGCATTAGCTCACCTTTATTGAAATTCTATCATGCTCTTCAAAATGAACGATCTCTTATTTTTTACACAGATGGTTCTCACTGATTTATTTTTTCATTCTTTACCTCATATTTAAGTTCTGCATTTTTTTTGATACATGAATCCTTAAATATAACATTCTCAGCTGCTGTTCCTGCTATTTGGACTAATTCTACGAATGCTAAAATATTTGCTCTCCTTCTGGTCCTTTTAATTAGTCTTTCATCTTCTTCAATTTCTGTTCATACTGATAGTTTAGCTCCTATCTATACTTACAATTATATAGTTAGATCAAATGCAATACGATATCCTTCACTATTGTTTAAAGTTCCCTTTTACATTTTTTGGTTAATTATTTTTAAAATTATTGAAGAATAACAAATCGCTATTTCTCTTTTTAAAGTTGCTGCACACTCTAACGATCTATATAATGACAAGGCTGATCATCTAGCAAAATCTTCTCTTCTTTCTCCTCCTCTTACTTTATCTCTAAACTACATTCCATTCATTAACTATTTACTCACATTCAATGACATGCCTATACACCGCCCTTTATGTTCATTTTTAAAAGATTATATCAACATTAAACATTTTTCTGATTATTATCATCTCAAATGAAATACTAAGTACCAACATCTACAAGTGAATTGACTTTTAACCTTTCAACTTATTCAATCTGGATCTGTATCAGTTATATCTTTTACTGAAACAAGAAACCGTAGTAGAAAACTCAAATTTCTTTTAGAACAGCTTCCAACAGTTCAATTCATGAAAGCCACTCAACCTCAATTATATTTACTTCTCTGAAAATGCTGTCGATGTAATAATCATAACGAAGACTTCAACTATATCTGGCTGTATCCTAATATCAAACAAAATATGCAATCCTTGATCTTGGAATCCATTGCTCATTTAAAATTACAATTATTTATTTATACTTCCAAATCTGAATATGCAGATAATATCAATAATCTTTTAAACCCTTCACATATAATATGGTCACTACAAGCAAAACCACATGATTTCTCCTTTATTGACCTTATAAAAGGTATTATTCCTAATATTTTGTCTTCCACTTTAACAACATTTATCAAATCTTTCTCTACCACTTCATCTATCCTCTCCTTCTTCTTCGATTTTGTTTTTACTCATGCCTATAGCAATATATAGAAAACTGGATATACCTTAACTTTAGACAAAGAAAGATCCTTACACATCATGAAAAGACAGAAGAAAAGCAATTTTGCTACTTCCAATGTTACTTTTTCCATTAATAGTTTCTTTAATACTTCATTTGCCAATAATACAAATACTCTAGATCATATCACTCTAATAAATAACTCTTACAAACATAGTCGACATTAGTCCCTTTTCTTGGACAGGTGATAACCAGTTGCTTTAACGAACCCTTTTATAGTTTGGTATTGATGATTATTCAGTAAATCTTTATAATCAGAATCAGACAGGACAACTGGTTAGTCTGGTGGGAGCTAGTTTTCTAGTAATGAATATTAGGCAGCAATTTTTATTTTTTCTACTTTTGTACCCGTTTTGAGATTTTCATGTATTTTATACTGAAATTGTTTTTTATATAATAAAATTTTGCATTATCGCGTCTTTAAAAAAAAAAAAAAAAATAATTACAAAAATATAAAATTTAGTTTATTGAATTTATCACATAATATCTATTAAATAGTAGTATTTTTATATTTCTGAGATTGATAGCAAGATATATGAGTTTAAATTTTAATTTTTTATAATAATTTATTATTTATTTATCTTTAAAAAATTACTAGTTAATTACATTTTTTTTTTAATTTTTACTTAGTAAACATCATAAAATTTATTATAAAAGTATTAATTTTTTAATAATATATTTAAAATATTTAAAAAATAATTAAAATAATTGTAATTAATAAATAAAATTATCTACAAATTTGTAGGCAAAACAGTCAAAGGGATAAATTAATATATACACATTTTTTTTATTATTTATATTTTAAATTGACTAGTACAATTATCAGATTAAAGTTTATTGAGTTTATTGTAAAATGAAATTAATGATCATTTGTAATATAGTTTCTTGATTATGTAACTAGTATAGAAGATTTGTGAAATAATATATAAAATCAAATTGATATTAACTTTATTTAAAGTTAATTAATATAAATAAAGAGTTAAAGATATTCTTAAGATAATGAAAAATATATATAATGATAATAGTTTATTAAAAAATTTATGTTTTATTTTTTATATATACTAAAAGTATTGTATTATAAAATTTTTAAATTTAAATATATATCAAGATTTTATGTTTTTATTTTACAACAGCATAACTAAATCTCATATATAAAGCTTACATCATAATTATTGATAAACCTATAAAAGTTTTATAACATCAAGTATCTTGATTAAATTTTATGTTTTGTATAAAATTTGTATTCTATTTTTTATTTTTAACAACTCCAGCATAACCTGTCGACCACTTTTAAATTATTGTATGATAATCAAAAGGTTACGTGAATTATTTAAAATTGAATGTTATAAATATTTGACCTAGTACTTCACCTAGTCGAATTCAAAAGTAATTGATTACTTAATATAATAGTTCCATTTCACTTGATTTCCTGTTTAGCGAAAAAAGAATCTTTGTTATCATATCGACATATATCTGTCTAGAATAGATTTAAAGAAACTCTATTTCATAATATGACCACAGGATCAATCGCCAACCGATTCTTCCTGCGATCAGTTCCTCTAGAAGTAAACCCTTTAGGAGTAGTCATAGCATTTGCTGTATGCTTCAGATTCGGCCAATCGGTGTATAAATTACAAAGTGATCAAAATCTTCGTAAATTTCCATCATATCATAAACATCGAGCAATATATTACACCGGTAAAAACTTTAAATTTTTACATCATTATTATTAAAATATCATTTACACATATCTAACATATTTATAATTTCTTTTTTTTTTTATTTTTATTTTTCAGTTTTATAAAATTTTATTTCCTTTCATTTTTTTAAAATAAACATAATTTCGATAAATGCCGCAGTAATTTGCATGATTAATCACTGAATTAATCCATTCAACCCCATCGTGATCAAATTTTTAACCAGCTGAGCGAAAGTGAAAAATGAACTAGAATGTCTGCATCATTTTATTTGCTTTTTATTGTAATAAGTGAATTAAGATTTTTACTATCATGTCGTCTCATTGTATTAATAAAAAATTTTGAGCAAAATTACTTTTTATAATAAGGAATATGTATTAGTTTAACTTAAACCTATTGTGCATTATTCTTAAATAGGACTCCTGGTTCACCAGGTACAGCTATTTCAACAGCAATTTTTTCATCATCAGCTGCTTCATCACATCTAAGAATATCAACTTTATCGTATCCTAAACTTTTTTGTATAAAATCTTTAGCCATGATAAGTGTATCATGCTCATTAAATAATAAAGCTCGATTAAATGCCACCGTTCCAAGTTTATCAACTTTCTTCTTAAATTCTTGTACAAATGGCATTGTCTTTTTATTTTTTAAAATGCCTTTTGCTGCTAAAATTTCTCGAATTTTAACATCATCATATGTTTTATTTTGCTATAAATTGTAATAAAAAAATATCAAAGATCAATATCGTTTAATACTAGATTACATTACACATGACATACTAACCTCATCATAATTTTGTTTTACGACTTCAAGGGTAAAATCTTGCCACACTGGGAACCGTGTTGCGACAAATAATTTAAGTGATTTAGGTTTCGAAGGATCAAAATTCTCTCCTTTACCTTTCTTTTTCTTCTTTTGCGATGCTATTTCTAGGTCGCGTACGGATTTGACAATCTTTCTAACATATTCGGTTGCTTCAAGTAATCCCTCATCAATAGGAGCTGATGGCATGGGAAAAGAAGCGTTAACAATAAAACCTTCCTATAATGTACATTCAAGTTAGTTATAATAATTAAATTCTTTAATCTAGAAAGATTTAAGATGATGTACTCACTTTTGACAAGATATCTTTCCAAATATATTCGGACCAATGTGGTGCTATTGGTGATAACAGCAAAGCCTGTGTTTCTATCCATCGTAAAATCAAATCTTTATGCATGCCCTCATGAGCAGTGGCTTCACGATACCAATCACGAGCTGTTTGTAACTCATAGAATCCATATTTCAATGCTTCACGATACATGGCACTAAATTCGAAAGGAAATTTATATTAAAAAGGTAATTTCTTTAATGTTGATATTTACATTACAACTTACTCATTATATGCCTTGTCAGTTAGTTGAATTAATTTGTTAATCTCATTCTCAAAAATTTTGTCATGAAAACTATTTGTTGATCCTGTACGAAGGGAATCTCTATTTTTTACTTGTTCCTGCATAAAAGAAAAAAAATTCGTAACTTTTACAATTTCATATAAAAAGCTACTATGTTTTTAAACATACCTCACACCATTCTTTCAAGGTAAATAACCTTAAAATGGCTGCATTAGCAGTAGCTTCTTCGAAATTCGCATCTTCGATTGCATCACCTGCATCAGCAAGTGCTACACGAGTGGCATCAGCACCGTACTTTGCAACGGCATCACCGCCAGTCATAAAATTACCAGTACTTTTACTCATCTTTTCCCTATTCAATTGTAAATGCCCATTTGATCTTATACCTTTTGGCCAGTACTTTTCAGGAAATAAAGCGACATGATTATAAATAAAGAAGGTTAAATGATTAGGAATCAAATCTTTCCCAGACACGCGAAGGTCCAAAGGGTAAAAATATTTGAATTCTCGTTTCAAGGCGTCAAGTTTTTCTTGTGGGATAGAACAAGAAGTTGGGTAAATTCCATCACTGAAAATATAATCCCATACTTCATCCGCCAATTCCGAAGCTTGAATGCCAAGTGGCCCAGGCGTTGAACCATCGAGTGCCCCACCTATAGATATTAACATATTGTTAAAATAAACTTAACTAATATTGTTTATAATTAATTTGATTATATGAAATACCATGGAGCAAATGAGCCACTGTATAATAAGCCATATATATAGTGGAATCTGACAAACTTTCAACTAAATATTGAGGATCCCAAGGAAGTCTAGAACCTAACCCATAACTCCTAGCACATGCCCATTGATTCAACCAAGCAAGTGTTTGTTCGAATTGATGACGAGTTTCTGAGCAGAAAGTATTTAATTGGCCAAGACATTTTTCCGCTAATTTCTTCCACTCTTCCTCACCATAATCCAAATACCATTGATCACATAAAGCAACAACACATTCATCTCCGGAACGTGACATTACAAGACCTTCAGGTTCGTTATATATGAATCCTTGTTTAGTGGAAACCAATAAATCCTTGATTAATGCTTTGGCATCTTGAACAGGTCGTCCTTTATAATCACCAACTATCATAGTGCCGTTATAAAACCCTTCCTTATACACCATCTCTTTCGCTTCAGTTAATTGCAAGCGATCCTTTTGAGAATTAATCTTTTTTTGCTGACATACACTTGGAGCAGCTAAATCACCATAAGAAGGAGTACGGATAATGGGTATAGGTTCATAATCAGCCCACGAAGGAAGTATTTTGTAATATTCAGGTTTTTTCTTAAGATCCATAAGAGTTATATAATCATCTGGAGAATCTGAAGGAACCGATGTAACAACGCCTGTCCCCTTTGTTGCTAACACATTCTCCATTGGTAGTACATAAACTTGTTTATATTTACTCAACGGAGCGCTAACCTTAGTTCCAATAAAAACCGATCCTTTAACATCGGTTAATTGATCGACTTTACCACGTTCTTCAGAAAATCCTTGAAACGCCATATTACGCGCAGCACGATGAGTACAAATAAATATATCTTTCTCATTAATTTTAAAAAGTCCATAATTTATCTCGATTCCTACGAAACAATTCGTTTGGCCATACCTAAAAAAAAAAAAATTTATTAGATGAATGTTACGAGAAAATTAAAAGCATTTTTAAACTTACATTGTTTCAGGTCTAAGAGTAGCAGCAACGAAATAAATATTTTTTGTTTCCAATTCTGGTTTTGTTTCAAATAGTTTTTCAGCTTCTTTGCTCCATTCAAGAACTTTAAGTTTGATACCAGTATATTCTTGTGGTCCAATTCCTTCACCACTCTGCCGATCGTGATCCATACAAGGCTGACCATCTAAAGGTGAATATATAGTATATCTTTCACCAAATTTAATCTTGTTAAGGGCTTTCAGTTTTCCCATTTGCCATCGAACAAATGAATCATAATAAGGGTTGACATCTGTAGTGACGAAAGAACGACGCCAATCGATTTTAGCGCCAATAGATTTGCAGTCTTTCTAAAACGAGTTTATTTTTCCAAATATATGTTACGTTAATGAAATATTAAATATCGTCTAAGAAACAATTTCAATCTATTCTTTATAATGATACCCACTATAGCCAAAGGAGGAAAATAATAAATCCAATGATTCGCATCAGCAAATTTTGCAATTTCTTCGTCAGGTACTCCTGAACTTTTCATAATCTGAAATTGATATTTTAGTCCAGTTGATTTTGCCACAACCTTTCCTTTCTTTTGCATAACTTTTGTTGATGCTCCAGATGGATCCGCGATAGTTTGAGATGTTTTCTCATTTAAATCTAAATCTTTAATTCCCTCTTCGATCTCATCTTGCTCCGGAAGTTTAAAAGTTGGACCGAATTGTTCGAGTTCTCTTGATAATTTATCTGCACATGCCTAATCAAAAGAATAATAAATCGTAAACATTTTGTATACGTTTTCAATGTTTCAAATTTTAATGATCCCAGAACTAGAAAGAAGATGTGATTATTCCTTCAAACGTTACTAATTAAATCCTTTATTTAAAAATAAGTTAAAAGTAAATTACCTTTATAGGCATACCAGTACAATGAAAACCTAAAGGAAACAAAGCTCTTTTGCCTCTCATTCTTTCATATCCGATAGCAAATTCAACTTTTGTAATAGTAAAAAGATGCCCCAAATGTAACCTTCCGTTCATATAAGGATATGGAAAAGTTCCCATATACTTTGGAAATCTTTCATGTAAAAGGGTATCATCAGAAATTTCTTGTAAGGTTGGAGCATTAACTTCAAAGACACGCTCATGTTCCCATATCAGTTGAAACTTTTGTTCAATAGACTTTAATGCGTCTCTTTTAACGGTCTTTAATGAGAAAATGCAAATGATTATTAGTACAATTCGGATTCAACAAATTCTTTAAGTAATTTACCTTCTTTGGTTCTTCTACGGCTTTTAGACCAGTTGTGCTCATTTTTTTTTTTTTTTTGTTAAAATGAGGAAAAAATCGGTAAAATTTTTAATCTGTCCGATCATCATAGGACCGTTTTATTCCATTGGTGACGTAATTGAGAAAACGCGTAGTTGATCATCAAAAATGGATCATAATTCTTGATTTTATGAACATTTTATCAGATTTATATAACCAACTTTTTTTTTATTTTTCCAATGGAATAAAATTCACGAGTAAAATCTCAAAAAACTTTATTTATTTATTTTTTTTTTTTTGATCAAAGTCAAATATAATGTAAACGTCAATCACATGTAGTAAAATCTGATATAGATACTGATATTTTTTGAAAGTAATCATTATTTCTTAAAAAAAATTTAATCCGTCAATGAATAATCATGAATACATACTCATAAGTACTTACTCATAAGCAAGGTGTCTCCCTAAAAGCTTTAATGCTCGTTTTACCCTCCAATTACGCACCTCCTTTTCACTTACATCGTTAATGTTCTCCATATAATCTCCCTTAGGAATAGCTCCAGCGCTTCCACCTTGTTTTCAAATGCTACACGTGACAAACCATCCCGAAAGCCACCAAGTTGCTTTTCGTAGTGTTAGGAGAAATTAGTAAGTGTTGTCTCGATAATGGCAACAGCAAGGTTGCGTGAAACCCCATAAAGTGTTTTTTTCCTAAATCGGTGAAACAGCTAATTCGAAAGAATGAATATCTCAGTATCTTGACTTTTTTCTTTATTTAATCCAGCAAGAATTCCACTGTGAGATGATCAAGAATTGAACGTCCCAAGATTATCCATGAAGATTTTCAACAAGACCATCACATCAAATTGGATCGATTAGATCTGATCAGTCAGATGTAGAGGTTATAATGATATTGTTCTTTTAAACTCAAGTATCCTTGCTTATTATCTGACCTTCATTAATTTGATCATCCGTATATTGGTCTCCTCCCATAAAAAGGGAAGTCTGTCGGAATTATATTTATATTACTTGTAGCTCAAGGTGGTTGTGAAGTTCATCAGATTGAGTTTGATTTTTCTTTGAGAAAAATTTGGTTTTTTGTATTCCTGAAATAAAATAAATGAGAACGAAAGAAATGCTTACTTACTTTTCAACAAATTTAGACAATAGGCACATGTATCAATCGTTCTTTTTAATGTTGATTCCGACTGCGATTCTGTAGGTTTTGTACGAATCTCTAAAAAAAAAAAAAAAAAATATTAAAAACATAAAGTTTATAATACAATATAAACATCACTTTTAAATGTATTTTACGAAAATCTAAATTTGGTAAATAATTTTTGGAGATCGACAATTTTCATGGGATCCTAAATTTCAAATTAATAAATTACCATTTAGAAAGTAAAATATAATGCCCAATAATGTAATTCGCTTATTTCCAAATGTAATTGAATGTTTGACTTTACATTGCATTTATTTTCTTTAGCAATGGATTTGAATCTATTGAACGAAATAAAAAAAAAATTTCTGTTGTAAAAATACATTGTATTATATATAGATAGTACTTATAAAGTTAAAAAAATGCAATCCGATTAATGAAAATTGTAAAATTAACAATATGAAAAAAAAATAGTAAATAAATGTGCGGTTCCCCTGGTATCTAATTTTTCCGAGAGTAATATACGGTATATAAGAACCTGATTTTTTGACAAGGGAAAAAATTATTTCACTTTGAAGAAAACTTTACTATACATTTTTTTATATTTTACATCGGCAGTTATTGCTGATTGGATCACCGTAGAACATGATTTTAATATGTGCGACCAGGTCGTACCTTCTAATCATGCGGCGTCCATATTGACGATGATGGCATTACTTATTCGACGTCTCTTTTGGTCAGGGATGTTCAAACTATAAGTCATGAGCCACCTTCGACAACTTTAAACATCACTATCTGGGGATGTACCTATGATTGTAACTTCAGCTTTATGGTGAGAATAAGCAGAGATGATCTTTCGGTTTCGTCGTATATCAAAAAAAAAACCTTAATAACTACAAATGTAATTACACGATGAAACTTATTCCAAAACCTAAAATTACATATAAGGGATCCACACCTGACTCGAATCATGTATTTCCAACTGATTTAACTGCAAATTATTGCAGTGAAGGCAAACACCCGTATGCACCCGGATGGACCATTAATCAAACAGAACATGTAGACAAATGCATCGATTATTTGACTGGTCATGAAGTTGGATCATATGCTGCATCCCTTCAGTTCGGTTCAAACAGCTCGTTCAGTCCTGATGGTTATGGTTTTGCTACATATCACATGATTGATTCAGCAAACAAGCTATTCAATTATTGGGAGAGACACCATCGAGGGTTCCATGATGCCCTTAGTGAACTAAGTGTTAAAATGACTCCCGATAATCT
>CAJVPQ010001661.1:0-17002 GCA_910591825.1 Funneliformis caledonium
TCTTTGGTCTTGTCATATGAGTTGTACAATTGTTCCTTCGTATAATTACGGTAATAGCAATTATTGTGTAATGTAATAGATAAAATGTAAATGTATATTAAATAATTCCATAATGTAAATAAAGTTTCTATTGGCGCGGTAAACTTGAATTTCTTTGATTTCAGTTTTCATTGCACAATTTGTTTGTTATTAAGTATTTGGTATTTGAAAATAAGTTGGAAATATGATTCAGAAGTAATTTCATTTCAATTCCGATCGCTTGTGAATGCGACTTAATTATAAGGTTTCAAACTTTGCGATGGAATAATTCACATCGCAATGAAAATTTCATTACTAGCAAATGCCTCTGATAAATATTTTACTTTTGGAATTTAAAACTTGACCTTATCTTTAATAACGTTAATTAAAACCTAATTTAAAAGAATTAAATGTATCAGCAATTTTTTTTTTTTGTTTAAAAGATATGAGAGGCGAAAGAAGAATTTAATCAAGAATATTTATAGAACATTTTTGTTGATGAACCGTTCAGGATATTACATGTCCCAAGTCATAAATAAAAAAATTCGTTTTTATCAATGCTTTGTTGAATATTTTTTTATGTCTCCTTTCGGCTTGTAAAAAAAAAAAAAAAAATTTATTGACGGGGGTCCCCCATATGATTTTGATTTTACCAAATAGATTATCACGAATTTTTTCAGTTATATCTGATCCGATTTTTTTTTTTTAAAAAAAAAAAAAATTTTTTTAATATAAGAAAAATGACTCAACAATTAAAAAATACATATTTCAAATTTCGAACAAAATCTCTTAATATTAAGGATGTTTTTATAGTAAATAGAAATCAAAAAAATTGTCCAACAAGGAAAATTTTAAATGATTATTATTCAACATGGACAATATTTAAAAAAGTCGACTCAATTGAAAAATTAAAAATTCGATCAATACATAATAATAGTAATAATAACATTTCTTCAATAATACAAAATAAACGTTGGAAAAGTACAACAAATCATCATCATAAGGATGTAACAGCAACAGCAGCAACAGCTCATCCAGTTCATAACGAAAGTAACGATAACAATAAAAAACCCGTTATAAATTTCACATCTAACGTTCACCGTTTAGTATCCGATTCTAATTCCAAAATAACGCAAATCTCCTCACAAACCTTAACTTTTTCCAAATTAATTCGAGCTTACAGAGATCTCGCAAAAGCCAGACTTGCGGCTCTTGTAATCTTAACCACAATGTGTGGTTACGCAATGGCTCCAATGGCAACTGATCTCACATGTCTTTTCGCTACAACGGCAGGAACGGGACTATGTATAGCATCAGCAAATACATTTAATCAATTAATGGAATCATCTTATGACGCACAAATGTCACGAACAAGGAATCGCGTACTTGTACGAAAAGCAATATCACCTTTACATGCGACTTCATTTGGTACAATAACAGGAATAACGGGGGTTGGAATATTATCTACCATGGTAAATCCTTTAACGGCAATTTTAGGACTTTCTAATATCTTACTATATACTTGCATTTATACTCCTATGAAACGTGTTTCGATTGTGAACACATGGGTTGGATCTGTGGTTGGCGCGATCCCTCCAATGATGGGTTGGGCTGCTTGTACGAATAGTTTGGATCTAGGTGCATGGATATTAGGTTCAATTTTATATGCGTGGCAATTTCCTCATTTTAATGCGCTTGCTTGGAACATGCGTAACGACTACGCTAAAGCTGGATACCGTATGATGGTTGTCACAAATCCTTCTTTAAATAGTCGTGTATCTTTAAGATATAGTTTATTGTTATTTCCTTTAAGTTATATTATTCCTTACATTGGAATGACATCTTGGTGGTTCGCATTAGATTCGACTATAATTAATTCTGGACTTTTATGGGGTGCATTTAGATTTTGGAGAAATTCTAATGATAAAACTGCGAGAGATTTATTCTTTGGTAGTCTTGTACATTTACCTGTAATTTTGGCTTTAATGATGGCTCATAAAAAGAATTGGAGAACAATGGATGATCAAAATGATGATTTGGAAATCAATTCATTGGAAATCGATTCAGAAATATAATTTATTTCACGTTGGTTACTATTCTAATTATCCACATTATTACAAAAATAAATAATAATTTAAAAGAAAAAGAATAAATTAGATTTCAATAAATAAATGGCATTATCACGCGTCTTTAGAATAAAAGTTTGATCTCTCAGAGGATGATCAAATCAATTATATATATTTCTTTCCTTGCTTTCATTAATTGACATAAATATTTCAATTAAAAAAAATGATAAATTCATTCGAGTGATCGAACGTTAACCTTTTAATTTGACGTATTTTATTGGTACTTTTGATTTTTGAAATATCGCGCTGTAGAAATTTATTTAAGTTATACTAAAGGTAAAATCATTGATCATTCTACTTTAAATAATTATGTATAAATTCACTTACTGCCAGATTTGGGTATGACTAGGAAGGCTCATCCAAAGGATTCATATCCTCATCTTCATCAAGTGAGGTATAGATCGTATCATTATTTAAAACTACCTCTTCATTTACCTTTGAAACCATCAATTTCTGCCGGTTATTATTCTCTATAGTCTTTGGTTTGAGGTTATTCACCGCTTTATAAAGTTTCAACAATTCTTCTGATAATTTAGCATTTGAACGTACTACAGCAAGTAATTTATTTGTATTAAGTAATTTGTTCGTCTTGTCAGCATTTTCACTTTGTACAACTTCAGAGTAGTTTGAAAAAGATAAAGGAACAACTTCTGATTCTATTCCTTTAGAAGTTGAAGCAACAACATTTACATCGTCTTTTTGTTGTGTTTCTTTCTGTTAAATTGCGGCTTTGTCAATAAAGTGTCAATATCAGAAAGTGCTATTCATGATTTATATTCCATTTCCTCACTTACTTGTTTAATTGTTATGAATGAACAATTATGTGTGCACCATTCTTTTCCTGCAAAAGTGAAGTGACAATGAGACATATTGAAGTATTTAATCTAATGACATTAATCCGCAGTTGAACAAAATTCATGACGTATTTTAGAAAAAATATTTATAAAATTTGGGTGTAATTTATCACCTAGAAAGTATAAAAGAAATAAAAGCATTAAAAAAATTATTTTTTAATATTATGATATAATGTTTGATTTTGTAACCTAAATTAATATTTACTATTTAACCATTTTTAATTATTTAGTTATTTAACTAAATAATTAAAAATCTTTTTGACTAGTTAAATCTTAATACTATTTTAAAATAATACTATTAAATTGAAATAATTACAATTTTTTGTTTATTAAATAACATTAATATTTATAAATATTAATTATATTAAAATAATAATTTAAAACTTTTATAATATAATATATGTAAAATTTATTTAATAAAAATTACTAATTATTAAAAGATAAATTTTTTTTTTCAATAATTAAAAATTAATCTGATTGGATCTGATTTATATATTTGAAATTAATTATTTGATTTGATTTATCTATTTAAAGTTTTAAAGTATTTATATATTTATATATAAATTTTAAAAATATTTATTAGTTAAAATATTATTATTTTTTTTTTTTTACTTAATTAAATATTATTTATATGTTCATTTTTTTTATAAATCATTTTGAGTTTAATTAAAATTTCTTTAATTAGTAATATTTTATTCTATTAATTTTATATTTATTTTTTTTCTTAATTATAAAAATTGTTAATAAATTGATATATTGTAAGTAATAAAACTTAATAAAACTAAATTAAAAAATTTAAGTATTCATAAGCTGAATTTATTAAAAAGAAGAATTTTAAAATTTTCTAAAATATAACAGGAAAAGAAATATACATATAGATTTTAAATATGCAGATTTTTTAAATCAAAATTTTAATTTCATTTCATAATTATTTTAATTATATAAAGAATTAAGCCAAACAAAATCAAAAGTAAAAAAATATGATAGCATAAATCAAGCGAGAATCGCTCGTAATATTATAAAATTTGTAATGATACAAAAAATTATATTAATTCAGATATAAAATTTTCACAATAAAATATACTAAATTTTTTTTGTTACGATTTATTTTCAAAATAATAAACCTGTATTAATAATTATCTTTAATCCGATATCTTTAATTTTTTCCCTCCATATTTATAAAATATAAAACATAAAACATTATATATAAAAAAATCTTATTAAATATACTACTTTTGTGGGGGAATAATATTATTTATATATTATATAGTTTGTTTATTTATTTTTACATAAATACTGTATCTTTTCCAACCATATCTACGATTCTCATTCCAGAATTATCCAATGAAACATACATCCTTGCTGGAACTGGGGTTGGTCGTAAACACGTTGTTTGTAATACAAATTCGCGTGTTGTAGGATGTGGAAACGAATCATTTAGCGGTGCTATTCAAAGAAAAAAAAAAAAATGATTAAATTTTAAAAATTCACGAGATATTTAATTAATAATCTAATTTGATTTACCTCCAGAAGCAAATAAGCCATAAACTGTTTCACGTTCTTTTCCGTCTAAAACCTGTGTTTCGGGTATTTCTAATAATCTTTCTACTAAATTATATTGATTTGGTAACTAAAAATGTAATAAAGTTAAATTAAATACAAATTAATTTATTTCTAGTAATTGCGGTGATGATTTAATTACCTTTCGCAAAAGTGAAATTGCTTTACCAATAAGCATTTCATTCTGCCTAAATGATTGTATTAATCCGTCACATACAATATTTTTAGTTCTAGAGAATAATATTCAATTTTTTGTTTGGTTATATATTTGAACATATTAAAATCTCATTACGATTTGTTTAAATATTTCATACCCTACATCATTCCATGGAAAGTCAAGTAATTCTTGTGCCAAAGCCGTTAAACCAGATGATATTGGTTTAATATTTTTGGAAACAGATTGAGAGACTAACGAGTCATATGCAATAAGGAATATAGTAGGTAAAAGTCTAAATAATGTAATAACATGATCTTTAGGATATATTATTCGAAATAATTATCAATAATAAATAAAATAATATTATAATTACTGTTTAAACAAATCCTGAACTGATAAATTTTCCAAATAGTGAAGTACCTAATAAATAACTTTCTTATTAGAAAACATTTTGGGAAAAGTGAATTCAATTTATAGAAATATATCGCACTTTTTCTCCTTCACGAGTGAACTTAAACAAGGGTTTCTGTCGCCTTGCCGGAATTCTTTTTGATGACTGAAATTATAAAATTCTTAAGTTCAATTCTAAATTATATGAGAAAGAAATTAACATGCGATAAGAATAATAACCTTCCACAATTCTTGCCAAAGATTTCCTTTCTCTTTCATCCGTAAACTAAGAGCTCCCTTGTTCGGATCTCCACCTTCATCAACAATCCAATCACGTGGCGAATGCCATCGAACGAAATCTTCTAATACAGCATGTGGATTTGCGGCTTTGAAGGCTTGCATATCTATATGTAAATTTCAAATATATAACTATAAATTTGTTTTAAAAATTTATATACATATTTTTTTATTTATTTATTACATGACTTACCAGATTTCAAATGAGCAGAATGTAATTGAGCTCTTATTTTAGCTGCATCCTCTGAAGAACCTAAATTCTCGAACAATTCCTCTTGTTCACGTACCATATCTTCGGTCATAAATCCCATATCCTATAAAGCATTTTAAGTTAATTCATTTATTGATAGAAGTTTCAATCAAGTTTAATTTGTTACCTGAGTTTCCGGCACCCATAATGGCTTGCCAGTTTTCAATAGCGTAAGATTATTAAAATGGTATAAATTTCCTTCTCTCTCATTTTCATCCTTAACTTCCTTATCATCATTCAAAGACATTTTGCCCATTTCAGAACGAGTATTTCGACCCGCAAATTCAAACCCTTGATTTGATTCCATACTAGATGAATAATTAAGTTGTATGAATGATTCCGATAAAGATGATGCATGTGGATTTGGATCAGATTGCTCGGAAAATAAAGAAGTTGTCGGAGAATTAGAATGTATATGAGAGAATGAAGATGGCGAACGACGGTGTTGAGAGGCTGATCGAATCGTATTTTTCTGGCCCCTTGGAATCCCTAAAGGTGTTGACGTTGCCTCTTCAATAGCATCAAAATATTCTTCTTCCAATTCCCCAACACTAGGCATTGGAACATAGTCAATACTTGCCGAATGATTATGCTAATAAACCGAATACAAAATATTAAGTCATCACATCAGTTTCTTACAAAATAACCAGAAACAAGATGCAGCGTTAAATCCTTACACTAGGAAATTTTACTTCTTTTTCAGCCAAAGTACAGACTTCAGAGTTGCTAGCACCGTTTGAATTTACCCGGGGAACTAAAACCATTGAAGCTGAAGTTCCGGGTGTAGCAATTTCATCATCTCCCGTTATATGGTCAAACAAACGAACAAACGGATCTATAGTTTGCTTTTGTTCCAACGGTGAATTTTTATTTATTTTATTGGACATAGAATCTAAAGAATTATTTGATGAAACTCGATGTTTTATGGAGCTTGGACTTGTGGACAAAATAGGGTTATATTTTTGATATTGTCGCATGCGTGCAATACAACAATTCATCATGCACAACTTTTGATGAATTAAATTAAATCTCATGTCTATGCCAATATTACTCAAATTAGTTTTTTCAACTGTGGAATTCTTCACTTTATTATCATCTATTGTTAAGGAATCATTTTGATGAATAATAGATGATTCATTTTCATTTTCTGACATATTATAAATGTTCACATCAGGCAATGGTTCAACTCGTTCCCAATGTCGACGAATCTCTCTAATAATTTCGTTCCATAAAATTTTCAAAGATCCTAAAAATGTACCCCTAGAACTAGTCATAGGAGAGACAGTTTCCAACAAACATTCGAGAAGGTTCCATAAAAATGATTTATAGGGAACAGTTCTGGCATCGCGAAAATTAAGTCCTAAGGACGATGCTGACAAGGGAATACCATTCAATGTATTATCATAATTATTTGGCAATATTTTATTACTTAAGGGATGAAATAAAACATTCAGAATGTTGTCAATATCTACATCGTCCATATCAACAATTCCACCAGCTGCCGAACTAGCATATCGTACAGTATCATAAGAAATTAAATCATAAGATTTGAATGTTCCCGGTATATCAGTAATCTGACCTTTTTTAAAACTCTTATTACGAAGCTTGCCCTTTGAATTATTTGATTTTTCGGCAATTTCATCGTTACAATCCAAAGAAATTATAGTTGCATCTAATATGCTGGAAAGTAATGCATGTAACTGATGTTCAGGGTAAAAATTGCATGCTAGGATCCAAATTGGAGCTCGCACAGCGTCCACTTCTGAATACACGTCATTATCCAGATATGTGTCACGCGGAGCAGACGGAAAAAAAGCAGTAAGAGATAACGACTGAAGTGGATCATTTGGTGGACCAAAAGGTAAATTTGGTACCGAGGCAATTGATGAGGTAAATTGATCAACGGTAGAATGAGAAAATCTAGAAGAATCCTTTGCTTCTCCATTTCCAAACGTTCTTTCACTATGGTTTTCAAATTCTTTAAAGATATTTTCTTCAAAAGATGATTTCTTATTATTTAATAAATTCAATGGAGTAGAATTCAATTCATTTTCATCGAGATTTTTCCAATCTTGATCATCCAAATTTTGCAATTCATATTTAAATAACCCAGCTACGGCAATTCCAAGGTGAGGCATTTTGTCTAATTCCGGCACATCAACTTGATCTGTGTAACCGAATCCGATCAAAACGATATGTGTGTCAGATCTAGGTTGGAATTTTATATCATAATTTCATAATACGGTTCATGGGTAACTTGAGAACATTACATAACCAATTGATGTATGGAAAGTAATATCTGTGAAAACAAAAAAAGATTAATTAAAATTATTAAAAACTAAAACTTACCTAAAGGACATTTATTTAAATCCATTTTTTCGATAAAGAGTTCGGTTAAACCAGTTAAATGTGAAAACCGAGCTGGGACATCACGAACATATGTAGTATTGAATCTTATCTCAACCTCACTAGCATCATTAACATTTTTCACCTCTTTATTAAATAAACACATATAACCAGCATATAAAGAATTTGCAACTTGACCATTCGGAACATAAACCGGAAGCTTGCATTTCGTATTATGAAACGCAATTGCAAATGAAGATAGTAACATCTTTGTAGTATGAAGATCTATACTTGTAGATTTTGAGGTAGCTCCAGTTGAAAAAATATCTGTTGGAGACAATACCAAGATATGAGTTAGACCTGTCCATCGATGAATCTTACTTAAATTCATTGATGTCGATTCCAGTGAAGTATTCGGTAAAGAAATAGGAAGGAATTCTGAACTCGGTAAAAATGTGTCAGGATTTGGGGGAAAAAGGGTTGTAATTGGTGGTGGAGGAGGAGGTTCCAAAGTAGAACCGCTTGAAATAGGAGAGTGGTTTATAGCAAATTCATTCCACCGTTTTATTGGGTGATAATGATATGATAAAGTATAAGAAGTGTCATCAAGAATTATTATCTCTCTTTTTACAAAAGGATCAATGCCTCCGACTATTTTAGTAGAAATTTTATCACCAAGAGGGGGTAACTTTGACTCGTCAAATATTCCAAGTTGACCATCATTTACACCCCAGCCTGTTAAAACTTCTTCGACAGTTGTAATGAATCGTTCCCAATGTGAAGCTGCAGTATAGTCAACGAACTCAAAATGTTCATCGTCATCAATAGGAGAATTTGGATAAGAAGCATGCATTTGAAAGAAAAAAAAAAGGGATATTTATCAAATAATAATAATAATAATAATAATAATAATCGCTCATATATTTTTGAAGGAAAAAAAAAAAAATTTTTTTCGGTGAAAATTTGAGATATATCAGTTTCTCAACAAAGATCCAAAAAAATTTTTAAATGTCAAACGCCCAAACTGGAAATGATCAGGATTGACATAAACTGTCTGTACATCGTTATACAAAGTACAAATTACAAAAAGTCAATTTTAGATTGTGAAAGGGTATGATAATTTTTCGTCAAGTGATTTTATATTCCTTAACAATTATAAAATATTAACAAAAAAGATAATTTGACGCAGCACTAAGTGTAGTAAATGCAAGGGTTGTTTTATAATTATGAATTGAAAACAAACAAATATATAAGCAAATAACTTATATTTAATCCTTGACATATGAAATTATTACTCGGTGCACAATATGTCACCGGGTAAGGATTAGGCTATATCAGGTTAGGTTATTTTAAGATCAGTTATCGTTATTATGATAATGATCATTAACCAATTTGGTATAACAGATGCTCAATCTTAATCTTATCATAACGATTATAATTAGTATTTGATATCTGTAAAGGGTTTATTATTTCTTTTTCTTTTTAATATGCCTTATTTTATTTGGAGTGAATTTTGTTGATTTTTCATAACCGATCATTGTAAGGGCATTATAACTACTCTTTGATCTTTATCATTACATCCTGTAAAAGAAATATATTTTACATTAAAAATTATCTTAAGTATTCAGTGGACCTGTTCATATTAATAATTGACTTGTGCTTCGCGCAGTGAAATAATGAACATCAAATGTAATGCCCTCTTTGACAATACATATTTATAAGACGGATAAATTCCACATATCTCTGATTAGATAAAAAAAAAAATTATTGGGACTAATAGGAAACCGTTGTTTAAACTTATAATATAATATCGCATTTTATTGTATACCATTTTTATCATTTGATTATAAGTATTAAATATAAAAAATTATTTCCAATATCGGTAATTATCATTTTTTTTCTTTACTCTGTACAGGTTTCTAAAGGGAGTAAAATTTTAGCGATACGCGGCATCATTCTAGTTATTCTGTTCCTTAATAAATTATCCTCTGTCCTGATTTCCTGTTAATATAATAAATGAATGAATAAGTAAATAATAGTTAAAATAGATAAGCAAATATTTAATAATATTTTACCATAGTATTAATATTGATTTCAGCACAAGAATTATCAACCTTGACTATAATTTCACTCTCAGAATTTTCTTTGTTAATCGCTTCACCGAATTGGTTTTTCAAATAATTTACGACGGCAAAGATTCGTGATTGTGAAATTGTATCTGTCAAATTTTCTATATTTTTGGGATCTTTCTCGTTAAAATTTATGTTATCATCAACCATCATGTTATTGTAATTTTCTTCGGCATGAGTGTGATGAGGATGACTTGTGACTTTTATGATATAAAAAATATTTTAAACGTTAGCAATTGTTCAAAATAATCGATTGCAACTTTTAAGAAGATTGATTAATTACTTTTTACTGAGGCAGGACTGTTCTCAATATTTAATATCACCGCGATCACAGAATCAGCGATCTTATCGTTCATAGATGTACTTGACCATTCTAGCCGAAGTTGACTCTTACTAATGTGCTTCACTTCAATGGAGTTTAAGATCTAAAGTGCGAATTTAAGTTTAATTTTTTTTTGATTGATAAAATTTAATAAAGTTTAATCATAACTTACCGTTAAAGTTGGAACATGTTCACTATCCAAAGTTTCCTCTAGAGTTCCGAACATCTGTTCAAGATGATATTTCAATAATGAAAAAGAAGAATTGTATGCAATAGTTGGTTTTTGCATAATCTTCGAAGTTGAGATACCACAAAAATCTTTGAGATCATTAGCATCCATAATATTAAACTGAAAGTCTTTGGAGACTATGATTCCTGACACAATTTGATTTTCTATCGGATACTTTGCGGCCAGGCGACCTATAGCCTATTACGACAAAATTAGTGTTAAGTAACAATGGTAGCAACATCATTAAAAAATAACGTGGCAATTATATTCATCTAATTACTTTGGCTAATTTTTCTCCTCTGAAATACAATCTTACGGGTTCACAATTTTTTGGTGAGTAAATCTTGACTTTGTCGTCACGTTCGGCGAACTTGCTCTGTAATGCGGATTTCAATCTAGCCATAGAATTTGTTTCTCCGTGCACAAGAACCTATTAAAAAATATAATTATTATTATTTAGTTAATCAACAGTTTTAAATTTTTTTTCAGATCAGTAACAACATACCACATGAGGGGCTTTAATTTCATCAATAAATTGACTATTCTGAATAAAATCAACATGAGCCGAGAAAGAAACATAATTAACGGACATTCTCAGTGGAATAGTAGCACCGGACATGGAAACTATTTCTGGCGGTTCAGTCATGGCATGCTAACAACCAAAAAAAAAACGAATTAATGTTTAAGAAAATCGTTGAATTATAAATTATTTAACAAATCAAAGTAATTACCCGAGCCAAGGTACCTTCAACACAATATCCTGTTATAACAAGGCCATTTCGTTTATCTGGACACCATCTTTCGAATAATTCTCTTGATAATCCACTCTAAATAAAAATTCTTTAGGTAATCGTTTGAAAATTAAAATTATATGAATGAAGAAATACCACATACCTGTAGCATACCAGGACTAGCCATCATGACACAAGGCCCAACATCATCAAAATCATCCATGTTTTTAAGATTTGAGATATGATTAAAGATAAAAGGATTGTTTATGGCAAATTGCTTTCGAATTTTTTCATTCATCATGTTAATGTAGGTTTGATAAACGGCTATACACTTTTTGGCTAGAGATGAAGCATAATAAATTGGCACTGATTCTAATTCTGGATGCGCTTTCCAATACTCATCGAGAATCAAGAGCAACTCTTGGGCACGACCTAACGCAAATACCGGCATCAAGCAGCGACCACCACGTTGAACAATGTCATGAACCAAACCTTCAAAATATGTTATAAATGAGTCAGATTCGGTTCTTGATTGAATGATGATTTGATTACAATGAGTGAAATGTTACCAGTAAATCTAGATTCCTTTTCTAATCTAGGTTCATGACTCTGAACTCCGTATGTAGATTCTGTGATCAACACATCAATTCTGACTGATGGAAGCTCGGCAGCCATCAAATGTCTATCTTCTTCCCGAGAATAGTCTCCAGTATACAAAATCTATAGTTTAGAATTTCACAAAAAAAAAAAAAATTTTAATTAAATTGATGACACAAGTAAAATTATAAATTAAAGATCATACATGCCTTAACGCCCGCAATTTCAATCAGAAACATAGCAGCACCCAAAACATGACCCGCATTATAGCTTGTGAACTTTATTCCTTCAAATTCTACTTCTTGATGATAATCTACAGCTTCAATCTTATCATAACTGCGCAAAAGATCTTGCTCATCGTAGAGCATATCATCCAATGCAACATTGCTATTTTTCAAATCAAGTTTGAAATTAATCAATATAATAATTATAATTAATTGTCTTAGATTTTTCGGATTATTACCTTACTCTTACAAAGTCAGACAATAACCATTTATAAATAGCCTTCGTTGGATGTGTCATAAACACTCGTCCTTGAAAGGTTGTCTTTCGATGAAAAAATATATAAATATATGAATAACTTTTTGTTTTTAAAATCAAAAATTTAAATTAAGGATCACACCTTTTCCAAAAAGTATGGCAAAGAAGCGGCATGATCCAAGTGAAAACTAAATAAGAACAAAATTCAATTTTGTAAATGAATCAAATCAAATGGGCTAATTACAAATCCATCGTATTTGCTAAAGAATTTTGAGTTAAAACCGAACAAAGACATACTGACTAATAAGCAAAGCATCAACAGCAGCAGGATCAATTTCATCATAAAATGGAAGTGCAGCCAATCCAGTATATGCAGGGTGGATACCCGCATCAAGCTATTAATGATAATCGCAAAAAATTATATATCTTTATTTATTTGTTTTTTAATGTAAATAATACACATTGATTTGAAAGATATCTTTGCTATACTTATTATAAATTATAAATAAAGAAATAAAAAAAACTATCTTATATGCAAAGACTATTTAATACCATTATTGTTTTTCCTTTGTACTGTATAACTAGACAAGACCTTCCCACTTCATTACCAGCACCTAACGCTGTGATTTGTAAAACATCATTTTCATCGTTTATAGGAATTTCGAAGTTGGTTCGTTGTGATGCCATTTATTGAAACTGTTTTGCAGATTGAATTTTTGGGTAGTTATTCTTAAATGCTCATCTGTTACACCAATCAGTACCCCAATTACATCAAAATTGAACCCCCCCCCCCCCCCCCCCCAAGTTTTAAAAAATTTTATTGATTCCCTCGGTTTAGTAAAAAAAAAAAAAAAATTGTTAAAAAATTATTTCCCGTCAACCTTTTCTCTACCTTTTTATATACCTTTTTGTCATAGTGAATAAAGACGACCGCATCTGGAAAGTTATATATGACTATATATTAAAATATTTCAAGAACGAACTATTATTAATGGTAAGAAATTGTCATGGGCGAATTAATATCAGCGGTAGTTTAGTAGACTTGCGTCAATGTCAGTTCACTTGGGTAAATTAAAAACAATAAGATAGAGTACTGGAAGTTCTTCGTGGCCTCTAGTAGGTTGTCTAGGCATGTTTTTTTTTGGGGGGTGAAGGTCTACTAATACTAGAGAATGGATTGGTTATGTCTTTCTTTTTATTTCAAAA
This sequence comes from Funneliformis caledonium, assembly GCA_910591825.1. Taxonomy (NCBI): domain Eukaryota; kingdom Fungi; phylum Glomeromycota; class Glomeromycetes; order Glomerales; family Glomeraceae; genus Funneliformis; species Funneliformis caledonium. Next base: position 13,693 of record CAJVPQ010001661.1, read on the forward strand.
ACTATATATTTAGCGAGTTTACTCCCGAAACAAGTGCGAGAACGTCCTTCTCTATTTGTATTGTCAATTGTTTAACTTTAATTGGCAGCGTTTAAGAAATTATTCTATCATGCTGGTCAATTGTTTTTCCATTATGATTGCCCATTATTTAGTGAATATATTTGGAGAACTGGAAGCGTTTTGTGGCATCGCTCAGCGAGAACGTTCTTTTCCTTTTTATTTATCTATTTGAATACAGCCAACTTATTTGTTTTATTAATTTATTTTTAGGTACCCGTCGTTTTTGGCATTATTTCCACAATGCCGAAAGTTCAAAAGGCTAACCTCGGATCTATGAATAAAGTTAAACAAGTCATTAAAAGATATGGAGATATTTTTGTGCCAGCAAGGGATGGAATTATCCATCAAACCTTGTTTATGAATTGTTACAACCCTGCCAAAGGGTCCCTTGCTTAACGAAAAGAAAAGCAACAGGTTATCAAGGAAGAATTTCCTAACACAAAACTTGGAACAACGAGCCTATCGAAATAAGGCTGATAATGAAGCGATGTTACAATAGGTAAGAAATTGTCTTGGGCGAATTAATACCAGCAGTAGTCTAGTAGACTTGCGAGAACGTCCTTCTTCCTTTTATTTATCTATTTGTGGTTATTTAGCTTGATCTAACTTTTTTTTTAAAAAAAAAAATTTATAGATTATTTATAAATATAAATAAATGTTAGCTGTTGGATTATTTTTTTTTTTTCATAAAAGCAAGCAATAAAATTTAATAAATTTCTTCAACCTTCGTAAATGTATGCAACTCCGTTCTTTATTTAAAATTTAAAAGAAAATTGAACTCGAAAAATATTGTACTCGCATTCATATCGTTAGTTTTAAAATTTGTTGAAATGATTTAATTATTTCGAAACACGACTCTTTTTTAAATTTATTAAGCGCGAAATGACACTTGTTCATTGGTAATAAAAATTAACGATCAACATAATACCAATAATACTCATTTCAAAGAATATTGACCGACTGTATATTATAAGAAAATGATAAAATTTTAAAAAATTAAAAATAAAAAAGAAGAGAAAGAATTTGAAATAGTTAATATAAATAATAATTCAATCTAGTCCAAAAGTTATTATTGTATAAATTCCTTGAATTTTGCATACGTAACTTCTACTTTAGGTAGCTGTTATGATTTTCTTTCTTAGGTTTATCTTATAATTCTATTCATTGTTAGTAATTATAATTCCCTTCTATATATATATTCTTAGTACTTTCTCTAACTTTTTTCTCATTTTTATTTTATAGGTGATGAATTTTCATTCTAATAATGTGTCTCTTAAGGTTTATCACTGGTTATTTATAATTAATGAACAAAGTAATTATATCAGTCTTCTCATAATATTAGAATTATAGTATTTGGCTATTATTATAAGAAAAGTATCTTTTGCTTTTTTTCTTTAACAATCCCTTTCTTTACTTATATTAGTTTATTTTATTTTTAAACTGTTTTTATTTAATAATGAGATTTAGATTTTTATGTAGATCAAGGATTTTAATAATGTTTAAAGTTAAGATACATTTTATAAATATTTTTGTTATCAGATTTAAGGTAATAATTTGATAAATATTGATAGATTTTTCTTCATAAATTTGTTATCTAGTCTAAGAGTATTTTACAGTATAGATTTCTTTAATGAATATTAAATTTTGTGAGTTTTATACATATAAGAAGCTTCTTTAGTTAGTTGTTATAATCCTCTTTTTTAGATTTATTATTTTTCTATTTATTATTAGTAATTACAGTTTTTCTCTTCTATCCTATTTATTCTTAATACTTTTTTCTAACTTTTTTTTTCCTTTTTTTTATTTAATAAATGATGGATTGTTTTTAATAATCCTAAAAGATTAAATATTTTAAAAGTATTCTTATATCTTAATGCATTGCCTATATTAACATAATGAATAGCGAGTAATTTATATCAGTCTTCAAATGATATGATCATATCTTATAATATAATTTCTATCAAATATATTAATATCAATAAAATGTAATTTATTTATTAAAGAAAAATACTTAATGATTATTATAAAATTATTTTAAGTATAGAATTTTTATTAATAAAAATAATAAAAATTTTAATAAAATGATAATACAAAAAACTGAATATATTTCAATTAGTATTGGTCAACTAGATCAAATTAGACTAACTAGACTTATAAAACTGAATCATTAGACTTATAATTTCAGTAACTGGACTTATAGTCTAAGTCCAGTCAAAATAAAAATGGCCAATACTAATTTCAATAATAAGTAATTAATAGTGATTAATATTACTAAATTATAAATAAATTGATGAATTTGAAATAAATTTTCTGATTATAATTAATTTTATTTATAATATAAATATATTTAATTATTTAATAAGAAAAATAAAAACAGAATTACAAATTCTTTTACTCAATCTTAATATATAAATTAAAAAAGAAGAAAAATTGGTGTTAAATTGTTATAATAAAATGATTTATAATTTGAATGTTTAGAATTCACTACAGTGAAACCTCTATAAATGCATCCTCTATAAATGTACACTCTATGTAAATTCTCTCTAAATGTACAGTAGGCTTTAGTCCCAATTCATAAGAGCTCTTAATATTTTATTTTCTATAAATACATACCTTCTCTAATTATACATTCTGCTAATTTTTATTATAGTCTCAAGGAGAGTACACTTATAAAGGTATTACTATACCAAGTTTTTTTTATCATTACTATTAAAATCAAATTTAATTATTTTATTTTCAAACTTAACTTGATGTTCTTTTCTAATTAAATATATATCTAAATTAAAAAGAATTCTATTAAATATTTAAATATTTATCTAAATTCTAAAAGGATAAAAAATATTTTTTAATTATCATGTATTCTTTCTATTTAAAATATGATTCTATACATTTTAATAATTTATTAATCCAATAAGTAAATAATTCAGAAGTTTACAAATATGTATAAAAGTTACATAAAGTTTAAATAAAAATAACTAATAAAATCATAGAAGACTTGTATAACTTATATTATCAAAAAAGAAAATTAATAGAAAATATTGAAAAAAAAATATAAATATCTTATTTTATAATTACTAAAAAAAATTATAGATTTATAAAATGATGTTAATACTATTTTAATTTATAAATTATTTAAATATTATGAAATATAATAATTAGAGATTAAAGTTGGCACTGTAATTAAAAAGTTGCAACTCATAAGTTATAATTACTAATTACAACTTTTTAAAAATTTAACTAAAATTGCAAC
>CAJVPQ010001662.1:0-16998 GCA_910591825.1 Funneliformis caledonium
ATGATCAATCAATTTAAAATCGATATTCACTTTTATTATTTGATTAAATAATGTATTCAATTAAGGAATCGATCACATATGTTTAAATAATTCAATTTTTAATCGATCATGTGAGTGAGGAACTGATCAAATCATCGATTATGATTTTTTTCATCAATTAAATACCCTAATATAAAATATTTCAAAATAATAAAATAAAAAATTAATTAAAAATACTTAATTAAATAAATTAAAAATAAAAATATAAATTAAAATATTAATAAAAATAAAATATACAATATTATATTATTGCAAATTTATTATACTTCTTTCTATATAAATGAATAAATATAATTATTTATTATATATTATTTATAATTTTGTAATTGTAATTTTAAATAAGCTCTAAATTAATTAAAAATATGGATTGAATGCTAGGAAAATTAAATTCTATATATTTTTTTTAATACAATTGAGAATTTATTGCATTTTTAATTTTTGATATTATTAAATTAAATGTATTAAACTCTTAAAATTTTTAAAATCCTAACAATTTTTTCATATATTATAAAATTTAAAAGATTTATTATTATAATAATTAAATAAAAAATTTTATACTAAATCCTTATTAAGTACATTTTTTATAAGAAATATTTAATTTAGAGTTCTAAATTAGCTACAGTTTTTGAAAAAAATAATGAAAATTATATTTTTATTTATTGTATAATAAATAAAGATCAAAAATATATAAAAAATTTATAAAATGTTGTTCATCATACTATGATTATATTCTGAAAAATTATTTAGTAATCTGCCTTATTACTATTTCATTCAATTACCTGTTTTAATCTCGATGGCATGCTACAAATTAAATTAATGAAAACTTTAGGCTTGATTTCCTTCCATTTTTTTGAATTATCTTGCAAAAAACATTTACAGTAATTGGACTTTTTTAGCCACCAGTTTGTTAACCTTTTTCTCTATATAGCTCTTCATTATTTCCCATAAATTTTCTATAGGATTGAGATCGAGGCTGTTTAATGACTAATCTATCAATCTCAGACAATAATCTACAAGTAATTTTTTAATTTCCTTAGCCGTATGCTTGAGATCATTATCTTGTTAAAACACCCAAGACCTTTTCATAATAGAATTAGTATTGTTAAAGAGATTTTTCTTTAAAATTTTACGATAAAGGCACCATTCATATTTCCAGTAAAAAGAAGGACACCAATTTGATCTTTAATTAAAAATGCATCTTATACATAAACTTTATATAGATGTTTTACCATAGGCTTTTATGAAGGTTTTGTACTAGCTTTGTAGAATACTTTTTGGGTATTTCTAAATATCTGAAATGTAGGCTCGTCAGAAAAAATGACTTTATTCCATTTTTGATTTTTTATATTTTATAATAAATTCAATACGCTTTTGTTTATGTTTGTCTATAAAAAAGGGTATAGATTTTGAAACTTTACAAATATAATTGAGGTCATGAAGATCATTAAGCACTATATGGTCAGTGATGTCTAGGTTGGTATACTTGACATTTAAAATATTTGCAAGCTCAATATATGTTGAGAATTTGTTTATTGAAATAAACTAACCAAAATAACGACATTTTTTAGGAGAAAGTTTCTTTGGTCTTTCAGGTCAAGGTAAAGGGTCTAAAGTGGTATTTTTTTGAATTTTTTGATATATTTATAAACAGTAGAGAGAGGAATAGAAGTTAGTTTATATAAAGTTTGGGCGTTATGAGTATCATTTTCCCACAAAGAGGTTATTATAGTATAGAGTTGTTTTAGTGTAACTCAAGCCATTATGTATCTGGTATAACCTTGGCAAAATGTAAAACAATGATAATCATCATAGACAAAAATGATTGTTGTATCACCACGTGATAGGATTTTTTGTAAGTTGTATATTGTAAAAATTTTTTAAGTTTTTTTTCGCTACATTTTATTCTCATTACTTTTTTTCGAGAACTATATATATAGCTTTTATTATAGGATCAGTACAGTATGGTATAATTCAAATTTTATCAGTTTTCTATTTACTCGATCTAACCTGATCTCTAATCTAATTAAGATAATTGTTTATCATTAGATAAAATTTTCTTATCACTTGAGTATTATAATTTTAACTTCTTTAACTTCTGATTTAAATTGACAATTTTTAAAAGGTTATTACCAAATAGAATTCTATTTTTTTTTAATTTATTTTAATTGATTAAAAATCAAACTTTATAATGTTATATTGTGTATTTTCTAAGCTTTTAATTCTTTAATTAAATTCTAATAATCAAGTTTCTCAAGATACCTTTCAAGCTTAAATGCTTGAATAATACAGGAACTTGCAATATCTGATACAACATATGTTCAAATTCCTTTTATAACATTATTGGTTAATTAAAATCCAAGTTTAATAGTTTTTTTAAGCAGTATCTACATCAGTGCATTCCCAAAAATTTCATGATTGCGCCTAGTCAATGAAATCGTTACAAATCTCATGATAGCCAGTTTCTTTCCATAAGGTCGCTAAATCAAAATGAATTAACAATGCTCTAGCTACTATGTAAGTTAAAGTTGGTTCTCGTAACCACTTTTTGGTAGATATTATTCATGAGCTCCGACTTGCATTAATTGAATGTTACATATCTATATTTAGGTTGATTTTGGCGTGTTGTTTTTTTTCTAATTAAATCTTCAATAGAATAAAATTTGACGAAGCTTTTCATACCCGTGACTAGGAACTTAGGGTTTAACGGAAAAACTCCATGTGTTACTTTAGTTTCAAGTTCAATATATTTTAAAATACTATATCTCTCAGGCGGGGACATGATGCGGATAAAAAATAGAATCGTTTGCATTAGTTGCAAGTTCATAATATAATATCCAAGGGACTACCTGATAAAGAATGGAATAATTCCATTTAAAATACTTAATTTGTTGCAAATCTTTAAAATATATTACTTCCCTAAGCTATTAATAGCAAGTGCCAGAATACATTATTAAACTTTGTATCAAATATCTAGAGAATATCACACCTTTCGAAAATAAAACACGTATAACTTCTTCTGTGATGAAGCTATTGCCAAAACTCTCAGCGTGAAAAAATGCATGCGCTCTACCATATTTAGAAATTAAACTGAAAACGATATTATCGTCACCGAGAAAAATGGTAGCAGGATTTAATTGCCAGGTCACATATACTTACCGTAAGTATAATTCGTAAATTTTTTCGGTTTGTATATGAAAATTTCTGTAATATTATATTTTGAAAAAAGGATGCTTAGCACGTTTACTGTGCTTTGAAGCAATCAATTATCTTTAACAATTTGCAATCTGAAACACCTACCCTTTCCAATTAATTCATAGTATAAGCATTGGTGCGACTCATGAGATAAAGCTTCACATATATTTAAAGAAGTTATGCTCATATACAATTTAGATTTATGTGGCCATCGATAAAACTTAGATATTTTTTGGTCAAATGCAAGAATACTAGAAATTTAAGCTTGGCTTTTCAACCATGAGCAACAGAAAAAATTTCTTCATTTGAAACAAAATCGTTAATAAAGATTTTTCTTTTTCTGGCCTAAAGTTCTTCTCGACATCTTTCTATTGTGGCAATCCTTGGTGGAATATTTATCAGGAATTTTTGGTCAATGGACACAATTTTTTTTTAATTCAATAGCTATGAAAATATTTTCTTTTCGATTGTAAAGGAAGAAATTTTCTGATAAGGTGACGATGACATTTAAGTCTTTATGAGTTAAATAATAAAGCAATCTTGAATATTTTTGAGAATTGTTAAATCGTGATTTTATTTGATATTTGTAATCTTTGACTGAAACTTGTGAAATGTGCCTATACTCGGCAATTCAAATTTGATTTGCATATCTTTATTTATATATGATCTTTTCCTAATTTTTCACGATTAAAAAGTAAATTTGAATATAATTCGATACTCGAGTTACATTCGAATCCGAATAAAATGTTATTGATGATATCTCTTTAATATCTTTATCATATATGTATGATAAGAACAAGTTAATTATCAAAAGGTGATTTAATTCATGAAAAAAAAGGAACTAATGTTTGAATACGGATAGATATTCGAATAACCAATTTCATTTTATTTATAAATGCATATTTTTGAATTAGAAAATCATTCAGTTTATTGTTTTATGACTTCAATCGATGAGCTACTGCTTGAGCATGCTTTAATTAAATAAAGCTTTACAATTTTTGTATATAATATTTTATGAGAATTTGCTAATGAGAATTCTTCTTTATATTAAGTAATTTAAATATTATGACAAAAGTTCTATCTCAAGAAGAGTGATTGTTTTATTATTCAATTCTATATACAGTATTAATAAATGAAAATTTCAAATAATATGACGGAAAAGATGAATGTCACATATTGGTTAAATGTACAACAAAAAAAACACTCGCTATTCAAATTGGTGCTTTATGATAAAAATCGAAATAATTTTTCGGTTTATCAGAGCAGTAATGACAAATTATTCAAATGACCTTGTAATAATATTGCCTCAGAGGAGGTATTATAACTTAATTTGGTAAATATTGGTCGATCACAAATTCCCATAATTTACCAAAGAAAATTAAAGAAAATAAATTCTTCTGAACAGTAATCCAAAAGAACAATGAGAATTTAGTGATTTCGTTTATTATATATTTTAGAGATTTGAATTGGTCGCAATAACCTATTCATAATATGGATTTTCGAAATAGCTAAACCATTTCTTTAATAACGAAAATTGATTTATATGATTTTTTTATCCAATTTATTAAGGTTAGTTACTTGAAAAAGATTTTTGACCCTTTCAAATCTCGCCAACAACATCTTCAAAAATATTCCTACATTTAACTTTGGCACCTAATTTAGCACAAAGTAAAAAAACGCCGGATAATTTTCTATGCAAACTATAAGTTGCATCAGGAGGTGGAGTTAATCTATATTTTAACATGGTAGGTATTAAATCTTTTACCCTTCTAGTTACCGTTTGTTTAGAAAAGTCATAAATATTTGTTGAAAATGGTTCCCCTAATGTTAATATTGAATCAACATGTGCATTTCTCATAACCTTATGATATTAAAGATCAAAAGAATTAGATCATAAGATGAAATGAAATGAAATAGAATCCATTAACTAATTACCTCTGTTTCATATCCTGTTAAAAAGCCTAATTGTTCTGAATAATGTATACACCCTTCCCTATCTCTTTTTGTTGCTGATTTTAGAATTTGTAAATATGAATCTACAAACTTGGAATCAAATTCCCTGCTGGCTCCAAAATCTACTAATTCAATCTAATCAATACATTATTAGCTTAGTTTAGTGTCTAATAATAATGAGATAATATATAATTGAATCGCTTACTTTTCTTGTTTTAACATTATAAAAGAAATTGGTCCAGTTTGGATCAGTTTGCATAAATTTAAATTCAAATAATTCTCTCAAACAAAGTCTTAAAACTTTTTCACTGATCTACCAAATTCATTAAAATTTAAATAACCAAAATCTAATTCCAATATAAATCTCTCATTCTAATAAACTTACTTGGTCTCTAAGCTCTTGGCTATAATTGACAGCATTAGTTAAAGGTTCACCCATCATTTTTTCGCTAGTCAAAACCATCCTTGTAGTAAATTCCTTAACCACTTTAGGTACAACAAAATCTTTATCATCTTTTAATAAGCTTTCAAATTTCTCCATACATTCAGCCTCTCTAACATAATCGGTCTCCCATGCTAATTCTCTTCTTGCAACTTTAATTGTATTATCAAGGTAAAGTCCTTTAGGTAATAAATTGCTCACGATTACTAAAGTTCTAAGATTATTCATGTCTGAATCAATTGAAGCTGCGATTCCTGGATATTGAACTTTAATTGCTACTGGCATGTAAGGAGGCTTCGATAGTCGTGCGCTATGAACCTGACCTATTGATGCCGCTGCTATTGGAAATGGCTCAAAATTTTTGAAATTATCACGCCAATCAGTCCCAAGTTCATTTATCATTACTTTCTAATAAGAAATTATTGGTTAATATCGAATACAGATATGTGTATATATATCCCTCTCTTTAACAAAACCTACTTACCTCCATTTGCCAGTATGGCATATAATTAGCACTATTTTGAACACGCATTAATACCTTTTCCAATTGTGTGGGTAGAATGTCATTATCTACAAAATTTATACTAAATAAAGTAGAAAATTATAATATATTTTTATTTATAGCTTATTTTTACCTTGAATACTGATCATTTGTCCCAATTTTAAAGCGGCTCCACGCATTCGAGATAATTTATTAACCAGACGATTTATATTTGCTTCACTTATCAATACGGAACCACCTTCAAAATCAAATTAATACCGTATATTAATTTTTTTATCCATTACCTGCACAAATTGTTTTCTAAATAATAAAATTTTCACCTTGTATGCTGGAAGTACCCGTAGCTCTACGAATAACTTCACCCATGGCTCCCACTCCTAATCCAACGGCCAATCCTAAACTCACAATCTAAATAAATTGATTCAAGATAAGATTTATATAAAGATAAATTTCTATCCATACCTCCGTAATGAAACAGTCGGCTAACCCTTGAAGTGGGTATTTTTGACATTTGAAGTACATTCTGTTGATTATTTTCTCGTGTTTCATTAATAGGTTCTTGATGTATGTATGACTTATTAATTATAATTTCGGAATTCGGTTTTACATTTAATGATTCATCTAATGGATTCGTAACTTTTTCTAATTCACGTGGAATGTTTTGAGGTGGATAGGAGGACGGGGATGGATGCGATTGCTGATAAGTAAGCGATAATCGCCAATTTGAGGTTTTATAAAACCATTGAGCGTTTTTTGTTTGGATTTGTAAAAAATTTGATCCGATCTTCGTAAATGCGTTGCCAATACTATAAATATCTGTCAAGTGTTTAGCAGACATATCATGATAGGATAATCAAATTAATATTGAATGCTTGTAAAATTTAAAATTTATAGTGCCAAAGATAAAAAGGTTTGGGCTCAATCAAAGATAATAAATATTTTTATTTTACAAAAGTAATTTATGAAAAAAAAAAAAAAAAAAAAAAAGGAAATTTTATGGTAAAAATCAACGATCAACAATCTAGGCGGGCCATAATTTAATTCACGTGTTGCACACAACAAAAAACCTTTATCTTGTTTTCGAGCAAAATAAAATAAAGCATTAGAATTTAATTTTCTTTCTAATGTAACCTGTAACATTATTTATTCTAAAATTAACATATTTATTATAATTATTACTTAATACATAATAATAATGGATTCTCGGGGTAAACAAAGTAACCTTTATTATTAAGTTATTTTTTAAATCTAAATCCTTTCTATTAACAAGGTAATTTTACATTTCAGATTTATCAAGCGCTAGGGGATCACAAAATTTGGAACAAGAAAACGATTATAATTTAGATTCAAAAGATAATATACCACAAAGACCATTAGAAGCTGAAAAGGAGGGAAATGATTTAAATTTAAATTCAAATTCTTTGAAAACTACTATAACACCAGTAAATGACCTTCATAATGCTCCAATGCATTGGAATAAGTTAAGAAACCTGGTAATAGTTGATGAACATATTCCACCAACACCTTTACCACCAGAATTACTTAATAATAATATTTCCGAGGATGCGAATTCTCAAATTTCTGCTGCCGAACAACCACAATTAATAAAATCAAGCTCAAAACATGACAATACTGGAAATTATCAAGGGAACGCTTTAAAAATGTTAAGATTTAAAACGACCGTACAGCAAAAGTCAGATGTAAATAGATTGGCAAAGGATCTCGAGAAACTAATTGCTAAAAGGCATGGAGGTTATCTTTTTACAGGAATGGGCAATGGAAGCTCCGGAGGTTCTTTAGGACCTTTACCTGGGAACGATAAAGGAAGCAAACAACTGCCAGAGTTGGAAAGAAATGATAGTGTAAGAAGCGAAGGAAATAATGTAAACTTTTTTTCAGAACTTAGTAAATTGTTGAAACAATGGAAACATGTGGTTAGGTTACCTAATAGTTCACTAATATTAGCTGAATTGGCCAAGCCATTTTATAATTATCCAGTGAATGGTATGTATGACTTGAAGATTTTTTGTAATAAATATTAAATTTAGGAGGATTTTTTTTTTTTTTAATTGTTGTTTTATATTATCTTTTTTAGTTGATGACTGTAATAAATCATTGGATATTTTTGAATTTATTAGAGCTAATTATAAACCTGCGGATCCTAACGTATGAATGCCCCTTTTTTATTTCCATCGTGATCTTGAAAAATTTTTTTGTTATTTTTTTTTTTTTTAATTAGAAAATATTCTATTAAATATTAAAGGAAAATTTTACGCGAATACAATGGTGTTGTAAATTATTAGAGACGCGTCATATTGTAATCAGGGTAAAAATTCAATTTCTGAATTTTCTTAATTCATTTGATGTGGGATAAAAACTTAATTCTTATTTATTTTTTATTTTTTTAAGGAACGCGTATGTGATATAGCAGAAAATCTGCTTAATTCTACTTCAATGAATTCATATTTCCCTACTTCCGTTACAGCAATCCACGCACTTGTATATACATTTATTCATACATTGGTTGTTACTGGTTCAGAGAGAGAAGGATCGAATAAACTATTTGAAATGGTTAATGGATTTTTGGCTCGATTAGCTGCTGGAACTTTAATTTCGATAGATCCTGATGAGATGTTAATTGGAAATGCTAGAGTGCAGATCAACAAATACGATAGCTTGGCTCGTTGCATATTTCTAGAGGGTTTAGTTAAGTGTCTGCTAGTTAAAGACGTTCAACTACGTAAATATATTATGGAGAACCTTATAGGGGTGAGTTATTTTTGATATATTGCCTTTTCTAGATTTTATTAGTAATTTTTAGTTTTATTTAGAAATACTGGTTAGCTCCCGACTTAACAATGCAATCTTTATATGAACATATTATTCAATTATTTGCTCAAGCTGCGTTCGAGATGCTAGTTGATCCAATCTCATCATTCATCGATCCATCAAATCCCTATAATTCGTTACCTCACCTAATTCTTCAAACTCTAAATCAATATTTACCATCAAAAAATCTCAAGAATATATCTTTACATGTAGTAAGATCACTTATAAACGTAGTGGTATCTATTTTTGCTCTATCATGGTCAGACACCTCTACGCGTAGTTTATCATTAACAGCTTCAAATAAACAAAATAACAACCATAGTAATCAAAAAACAAGCGGAAACGAATCTGGCACTGAAAATGAACATTCGAGATCATCATCTAAAGGTTCAGCTGGACAGAATTTAACGATTACTTCTGATGGGTTACTTACACCCGGGATTTCAAAACAGTCATCAGAGATTGATGTGTTAAAATTGGCTAAGAATTACGTTGAATCTCTATGGAACGAAGGGTGGAAGAACGAAGTTATTGAGCTTATTAAAGAAGTAGTAAGTTTGTTATTTGATTTTATTTTTAATCTTGATTTTTTGCTATTGATGATTATATTTATTCATTTTCTCTACCATTTAGTTCGAACAAGATAATTTAGATAGGATCATCGTTATTTTTGAACAATTAGTGTTTGGAATAAATGATTCTATGGGCAACGATATCGTTAAAGAAACAATTTCAGATTTGTTTGCGGTAAGTTAATTTATTTTCATTATTATTCAAACTTTTTAAATGTAAAAAAAAAAAAATGAGTCATCTACATATTTGATTTATCTTGAAGAAAATAGAAAAGGTCAATCCCGAGAAACCACCAGCAAATTTAAAGAAACTGCTTTTGTCACTTTCTCTAAAGCATCGCGTACATTTTTATAAACCAATGCTTGCATGTGTTGCATCAGATAATGAATCCAAAGTGGCAGAATATCTTCATCTTATATCAACGTTATTAAATTACATAAGTGGTGTTGAACTATTTATGCAAGATGCTGAATTAATGAGCGTTATAATTTTAAGTGATTTACCTGGTTCAACCAAATCTGATGAAAATAAACATGATTCTAGACTCTCCGCTTCTTGGGGTTCGACTACAATTGGTCAATGTGCTCTTATCATGGAATTTGCCTGGATTATTCGACAATTAAGATTGCAGCAACCTACCGTATGTAACATTTAAAAACTTTCACTTTTTTAATTCTCGATTTTTTTAATCCTTATATTAATACGTTAAATTGTAGCGTTCAAAAGATTCAAAAAAGGATGTAATTGCTAAAAATTTTTTAAATGAGCTTGAAAAGAGGATATCGATATTTATGATCGCAAAGGTATATAGTACTATCTATACTTTCATATGTTAAATATTACTATTTAACCGTCTTATTCACTAATTATAATTATAATAGGAAAAATCTAAATTACTTCCAATGCCATTACGTGTATTACTTTGCAATCTTTTCTACGAAATAAGATTATATTGTAAAACAATCTATCGGTATGCGTGGTTTTTTATAAACAAAAATAAATAAATATAAGCATCTATTTAACCTCAACATGATATGAGCTTTAAATATATTAATATAGATTTCTGATTTCTGAATTCATAGGCCAGGTTGGCTTACGCGAATAATTGATTGGATGATACATTCTTCACCTAGAACAATAATATATAGGGATTCTATGTTGTCTGATTTAAATCAAAGCAATCAAAACAATCCATTCGTTACGCAATCTGAGTTAGAAATGGATAAAAATTATCTTAATGAAGTTGAATTCATATTTGAAAGAATTAGGGTAGTATATGCAACAATAGATGGCTGGAATTCCTCGGATCATGACAGGGTTATTATCTTTTTTGAAAAATATCAATTAAATTATCATAAATTTTATTAATTGAACATTTTTTTAAAAAAAAACTTCTTTTTTTTGTGGAATTAGGACGAATTTTTAGATGTCCCAGTACCTATAATACCGAAATCAGTACCTATTGCTCCTACAACACCTCACACTCACATAAATCCATATAGTGATATGAGGCGAAGCTCAGCTGTAGTTCCACTAACAGACCCTGCAATTAACGCGCTACCAAGAATTTCGTCTAAATTACTTAAACAACATCTTCATAGGTTCAATACATTTATTGAAGATCCCGCAGTTTCGGTTTTGTCTTTGCTTGTTGCCGTGTATCACACTATAACCGTGGAAGAATTTACTAAGTTAGCACCGCATATATGGAATAAATTCTTAAATGATAGGGAGCACAAACCTTTTGCTTCCGCCTCATTCCTTTTCATACTGTGCGGTGAAAAATCTCCTGAAACTGTTAAGGAACTGATTATGAACGATTTGTACAGGTAAATTAATTATTTTATTTTTAACTTTTATATCCGTAAATCTCGTTAATTGATTGTTTTACAGTACAAATGCGCTAGTTCGTGCTATGACTCTTCGTAAAATATCCTCTCTGTTTGGTCACCGGAATCAGCTTTTATCGCAACCTTATGTATCAGATTCGAATCGAAAACGTCCATTTCGAACGCAAGCACCTGCAATACCTTTCGTACCGACCGATTTAGGTACTCCAGGAATAATGATGTATGACTCTCCAAAAGAATTAAAACATAAAGGTTCATTATCTTATGTTGTGAATAAAAAGATAGAAGAGCTAGGATGGGATGATGATGATGAAGTTGATTTGGAACGTTCAAAACGTACTTTAACACCAATATCACTTTTACCCACTTTTCATCTTGATGAAGAAGAATTTAAGAAAAAAGAGGAATCTGAAGCGTTACAAATTACACGTGATAAAATTAGGAGGAATGTTCGCGGTGATGCTTCTACATCTCATATACAAGGAAATGCAAACAGGAGAAGAAATGTATCAGTACCTATTTTAAGTTCCTTTTCTTTGAGGCTTCTTGATCTGTTGGATGATATGCACGGTGGTGTATACAATCTCACTAAAGAAATTATTATGTACTTTCTTCGAGATGATCCTCTTCTATTTCTTCGTATGTTTTTCAGCGATTTAGGCACATTTAATTTTGAGACGCAGAAAAAGCTTCTTACTAGTATACACTTCCTTATTTCGATGCAACATGTTTTTCCTCCGGGGTTTACCCATATATTATTCAATCATCTCGCTGGTATATTGAAATGGTATTCAAGAGATAACAAAGAAAATGGATTGGGATTAATGACTTACGTTATCCCTACATTGGCGGAGATGGTTCCAACGGTTAATGAAATAATCGTTAGAGATTTCAGGAAAAATAAAATTGAAAATATTCTCTGTAATAATGGACAATTCTGGTTTACTGATGGGACCCCACATTCAATGTTTCCGAGACAATTAACTGATAATGAAGTCACATTTCATATTCTTGATGTCCCGCTCGTCATGTTTCAAGTGGCTATGCTTCGAGTTGGACATATACATTTTATGACAAATTATGTAATAAAATGTCCGCGAGAGGTTTATTCCGTGAAAAAAATGATTCAAACCTTTGCTCCAACTCCTTTGACAAATGTTAATGGTAATTCATCGGATGCGATAAACGAAGAGGAGAAGTATTTCCCAGATATGGAGAAGTCACAAAAACGAAACAGTGGTTTTAAAGACGTCTTGTCAAGGAAAGAAAAGGACATTAAATTAATATCAGCGTTACGGGCGAGATCGTGGTTAAATTTTTTACTTTCAATGCTAAAAAGATTAAATACCAATTATAACGATCGTAGTGAGCTTAATATATTTTTGAGTGGTGCTAATGATATTCTATTGGAACATGCAAATGATTTTGGGATTGTGGGACAAACCTTAGTTTTGTACATGACGGTCATCACAAGATTTCGTAGGTTGTTTGATAATAATCGAGGATATTCGATCTTTATTCCCGCATTGTTCAAAGTCTTTTGTGAATCAGAAAAAATTCCCCCGATTAGATTAGCTATTACATTTGTATGGTATAAATTTTTTCAAGTACACGGGGAATCTTTCATTTTTCAAACTCTTGGTAGTTTAACTCCATTAATATTAAAAGGGTCGGCCAAATCAACAAAAGTTGGAGGATTGTTATCTTCATCTCTTTACGAGCTTTTTAAAGCTTTAAACACTCCCATGAAATACATGGACTACCTAGGTATATATGATGCGATTGATGAATTACACATTACCAATCCGTTATCGTTTGATCCACCTCCATTACTCAACAATACAATTAGGAGGCGAGCTAATAGTTCCGCAACAAAATTCAAGGGAGGATTATTAGGAACGTTAAATGATAAAACATTTTCATTGGAAGATTTAGTTAGATTATTTTTAACTATTATTGCTTACGATCCTGGCTCGCTCCGAGCTGAGCAATTTGTCCAAATACTGCAATACCTCATACCACACCTTTTAGCAGAGTCTTCTAGTGTTCGTACATTGGTGGACGAAGGAATGACAGCTTTAACTGAAGTATTCCTTAAATTTTCAAAATCTTCTAAACCAATTATTCATTCTACAACGAATCCCGAGAACAATAATGAAACAATGGAAAATTCATCCACGAATAAACCATTTGTTTCGGAGGTGACGACTCAAGCATTCGGCAAACAATGGCAACAGAATGATCGAATGACAATAAAGAGACAATTCTTAATATTAGTGCAAACTTACAAAAAATATGGAGGAATGTTATCTGATAGTTCACATAATAGGATGGCAAATATCATTAGGTTGATGCTCAAAGACTATGCTGCTGTCAAAATAAAGGTTTCGACAAATTTTTTAAAGGATTATATTACGGATGTGTTACTCTTCAACACCACATTTGAAGATGGAAGGAAACCAATAATGTCTTTTTTGAAACAAATGTCAACATCATTTCGTCAACATTACAAGATAATTGATTTTTCTGGGTTAATCGAAGGTCTGGTCTTAATAACATCAGACAAATGCAGATTTGTGATTAATGATCACATCGTGTCTTTTACGCTAAAAGACAAGTTTGTTTCATTTGGCCTGTCTGTTGCGTTAAAACCGGATTGGGAAGATGGCGAGTCAATGCAACTTAAATTGTGCAATAGTCTTGTCAAATTATTCGTCGCTCTCATGATTCATTCCGATCAAGATATTTTAAGTGAATTAGACAAATATATACCTTCACACCAATTAATGGCATATGTTGTGATTCCAATATGTCTTCAATATTTGCCTGAAGATGTGTACTTTACTTCAATGAATTCAAATGCCAATCATCCCACCACATTGAAGGCGAAAAGTAGTTGGACTCGCTTATTATCATATATTACAAAAGGATGTAATAAAGAGTCCATCATGAGATCAAAAATAACGTTTACCCTCCGTGGCAATAATTCGAAACAAAATCTTGATGACAAGGATGATGATAATAATGACGAAAATGTTACGAATAGATCTCTTCCCACGACAGCGGAAGCTGCGGCTACATTTATAATAAGTTTCACGGCTCTAAAGATTGTACTTGTACGCGCCGAAAAATACTTAACACAAACGAAAGGAATGTGGGTTCATATTAGCCAATTCGTAAGACAAATATTAGGTACAGCTGGAACGTCACAAATCAAATCAGGATTATATTCCTTAGGAGCAACGCCTGCGGGTAGCAATACAAGTGTACATATAAGTAGTGAAGTGAATGATCACAGTGTCGATAGAACGTCATCTTTACATTTTCAACATCATCCATCTTCACCTGGAGGGGTGGGATTAAACAATTTCCATAATTCACGATCGTCATTTTCATCCTCATCGCATGATTTCGTTTTATGGACATTTTTGGAGTTGCTTTTGTTTTATAAATTACCGATTAACTTATATTTACGTACTTTTATACATCAAAAGTTACAGAATGCATCGATAGGAGCAAATAGTTTGAGTAATAGACTATCCGCGCTTGATAATATTCCGCTATCACCTTCACTTAATAGTAATACCTCATCAGTTTATAAAGAATCATCTAGAAGATCCAAATGGAAAAGTTGGGGAGGTCCTCCAGCAGGTTTTCAACAGGCTTTAAATAAAAATCTAGAAAAAGGTGGTGTGGGAAGAAATTCTATTTTAAAATCAGCAAAAGTTGATAGAGTTAAAACTTTAAGTATGGGAGTGGGAGGATCTTCTACATCAAGTAGAGTGAGCTCGTTTGGAGTCACAAATGGTGGTAATGAATCACAAGAACATCAACATCATATCACATTTACATCGGGAGCTTATACAAGAAAAATTAGTGGTGTAAATAATTTAATTCATGAAACCTTAAATGCATATTCTAATGTGCGTACTTTAATGGGATATTTGAATCGATCTCAGAATTCATCAAATTCACATGGAAACGATTCATCACCAGAATTAAGAGCATGGAGTTATAAACAAGTAATAGATAAATTGAAAGAAGAAAAGAAAATTGTTATGGAAGCTTATAAGGGTGCCTTTAATGTTTTAGGGGAGGAATCATATTTTGCCAACGATCATAATTCTTTTAATGAAATGATTAATAATAGTTTTTAAAGATTTATTAAATCCTTTTTTAATAATAAAAATAATCTTTAATGTCAAGTTATCCTAAATAATCTCCCTTTTGTGATTGATGTTAAAAACGTCAACCCACATACTTGTAAAGATCGTATTACAAATACACAACTCATTTTGGAAAATTTCGTTTTAGCAGTAAATCAGAATCAGAAATTTACCGGATGATTTCATCAATATTTTATAAAAAAAAAATTTTGAAAATTTGATCTATTGTTCCGTGTTAACTTCAGTCTTGTGTCTTGAACGTTAAATTAATATCGGAAATCAGTAAAACTGTATTTTGGAATTACTGCAATAGAAGAGGCCTTTCAATACAATAAGAGCGTGTATAGTCACGAACGATCTAGACGCACAAAAGATATATCTGAAAACGTTCAAAGATTTTGATAAGTTGTAGTTGCTCTGATAATTTAGCAATGTGTAGATCGAATGTTAGTTTCTCGGTGGTTGAATCCTCATCCTCAATGTTGTCATCGTAAGCAGGTGGATTTTTTGAGAGTGAGTTTCCTCTCTGTGGCTTTAATAGACAAAAAAAAATATTAGCAAGCAAATATGTTAAGCCCACAAGAGTAAAATGTGCACGTTGCAGTGAAAATTTCGTCACGTGGGTCTGATCGGGTTACACCAACCACCGATTGAAATAGCCTTTAGTTTAGAAAGTTTATGGCTTTACGCGTTTTCATTATGGAATTTTTTAGCGATGAGCCAACTGAGAAGTGGACTAAAACCTCCTCTCCGCGAAAAAGCAAAAAGTATTCTTGATAACCGTAAAAGAGTGGTGCTTCTTTTTTTCAAGTTGTTTTAAGACCTGCTGGTTCTGGAGGAGGAACCTGCTACGTACTTTTCTTTAACATCAAACAACTTGTTCGTTGAAAGTCAACTCTTCTATTGTTGAGAGTACTGAGTGCAAACTTGTTTGGTCATATTATTTCATTTTTTCAGAAATGGACAAGAAGCACAAAGAGAAATGAAAAACGAGCGAAACAACGGAAAAATATTTATTCAAATAATTCCAATGAAATCGACGTAGAAAGAATTGAAAAGATTGTTAGTCCAATGCTCCGAATCCGATCAATCCGGATATCCGGTCATCCATCCGAAATTTGACCAGATTCAGATTGATCCGTTTGTATCACAGGATTGACCGGATAGAAACTGGATTTTCTGATCGATTCGATGACGTGTTTCAAAATACGAGGCCTCAGATCATTGCCATATTTGGAAACTATGGGTTACATAAGGCCATTTCAAAGTTGTTCGATCAGCATTTTGATCGTTGAAACCGGTAGAAACTGACAGACCTGTCGAATATGACATATATGCTAAATATGTCAAATCTGTCAAATCTGCTAAATCTTCCAAATCTTCCAAATAGAACACGAATATCATTTATTATATCTTTATTATATCTGTTGTTTATATCATTTATTATATATT
>CAJVPQ010001663.1:0-16993 GCA_910591825.1 Funneliformis caledonium
ATTTAAAAAAAAAATTTTATTTAGTTAATATATCTGATCTTGAGAAATTTAAAAAAAGCTTGACCAGATACTTTTTGGAGGGTAGTGTACATAGCATAGAATAGGACAAATTTGCTGTATTTATATAAATAATAAAAATTTTCATTTTGATTATGAATATACTGTGACATTTAATATCATGTCAAAATCATAAAGATTCCTGTTTCCATTTCTACCATTTAATTTTGCGTAACTCTATTGCAAAAAACTTTGTTCGAATATTAATACCAAGCTACTTTGCTTACTATCGTGCCATAAATTGATCGCTGATATCTTTCCACTTTCAGGCGAAATAATTAATTTTTTTCGGTACTGTTTTCGCGCGAGTCCCACTTATAAGAGCTTTGACTTTACTCAATTTAATGGTTGAAAGGCGTCTAACGTGCAAGCTCAACTCTACCTCTTAAAAATTCATCTGACGTCGAATATTGGGTTGGATGGTATGCTTCCAGTCCAGTAATCGTAATATATGCCTCATTCATTACTTCTTGTTTTTTCATCAATTTCATCGTCACACGTATTTTTGATTTAAAATATCCTCGTTTACCGACAACTTCACCAAAACTATTTTGAATGTCTTTAATCAGAAAATTTGTTCATATCATTAAGGTGGTTATTCAATAGCTTCTTATAGTTCCGAAAGTCATGACATCTTTCTAATTTGTTCGATAAATATGTTTAAATAAATGCATTAGTATAATATAGTGGAAGACTTTCCTAAAGGCATCTGAAAATATATAAAGACTACCTTATCAATATAATAATATGGTCCAGTGCAAAAAGATTGATACACGAAGATCGTCACCTGATTTTCTTGTGTTACACAAAACTTCACAAACCAAACATATGATTATATAAATTACAGATAAGGTAAGGATGGTTCTAAACTTTAAAATAAAAAAAAATTTAACCGCCTTTCTTTTCAAATGGATAACTTAAAACGAGACCAAAGGTACCTGATTAGTAACGAAAAAAATATGGTCATTCATGTATATCAATACTTTTTTGATATCCGATAGAGTAAGAAGAAGCATCAAGACTTACCACTACGCAAGGAGGTTGCTACGGCCCTTAGAATTAGGAAAGCAACAGTTGCGTAGGTAATTTCTGAATATAATAAAGATAAAAATGATGAACAGTTACCGCAAAAAATATATGAAAGACCAAAAAAAGAACTTAATGACAATATTGTTAAAGTTATACGTACCTCTGTTATATCTTCTAACCATTTCAGCTTGCTACTTTCAACAAATAATTTGCGACAGAAGCTTGAAGAAAATGGCCATACACTTTCAAAATGGCAGTTACTTCGTATACTTCACAAGCTTGGATATTATTTCAGTCAGAGTGAACGTCGAAATATATTGCATGAATCTTCTCAAAACATTGCATTTTACAGTCGTTATTTACGGTATCGTTTTGAAAATTTGCAGGACAAAATAATGTCCCTTTTAGACCGGAAGTATTCTTAGATGAATCATATTGCTACTTACACTATACTACAAATCGTACTTGGGTGCCAAGTTATGGGGTTGTGTATTCACCTGGTGTGGACCTCTAATTGTTATTTTTGATGCGATAATTGTAATGCATAATGGTAATTCTAATAAACTTTTTGGTGAAATTGTTCCTAATTCTCTTTGTTATGAGATCCCTCAATTAAACTACCTTTATCAAGAGGAAGAAAACGGGCTATTGCTGATATCTGGGATAATATTCCTGATGTTATTCGAAATTCCAATATTATAGCTGATCAAATTGATTACCATGGCAATTTTACGGCTGAAATATTTGAAGACCTATTTGATAAACTTTGCGCCAACATTAAAGAATACTATGGATCAGTTGATATTCATATGGATAGTGCTAGGTATCACAAACACTGAGCTGAACAAGTGCCAACATCAAACTCAAAAAAGGATATGATGACTGAATAGTTATTATCAAATGTTGTTAATATTCCAGAAAATTCCAACAAGGCGGAACTTTATGAATTAATAAAATTATATAAAAATAAGGTTCCTTTTATGTGTGTTCAAATAGCTGCAAAATATGACCATAAATTGTTTTTTACTCTGCCTTACTATTGCGAACTTCAACTGATCGAGAGAGTTTGGTCAACTGTAAAAGGTAAAGTTGCTAGAACTGGCTCCCATCCTAATCTTTTAGCTATTAGAGATAAATTATTGCATGCTTTTAAAGAAAAGGTT
This sequence comes from Funneliformis caledonium, assembly GCA_910591825.1. Taxonomy (NCBI): domain Eukaryota; kingdom Fungi; phylum Glomeromycota; class Glomeromycetes; order Glomerales; family Glomeraceae; genus Funneliformis; species Funneliformis caledonium. The sequence goes on from CAJVPQ010001663.1 coordinate 2,250, forward strand.
ACCTCTAAAGTTATTGTTAGATTTTGGAAAAGGGCACTTAATAAGGCCAAAGAATATAAGGATTTAAATGACGATATGTTATTTGCCGATAGTGATGATGAGGATTTCGAGATTGACGAAATTAATGATTAATAAAATTTTTTGTATTGAACTTAAAACTATAATAAAGCTTATATTAAATTATATCTTAAAACCCAAATTACAAATAAAATTATTTAATAATTTACATTAAGTTTTAAAAAAAAAAGTTTATTATAAACATATTGGTGTATCAATCTTTTTGCACCAGACTATAGTAAATTTTAAATATGTTGATTTTTTTTTATTAATTATATATTAATAAATATAAGCAAATTCAATAGATAACAATAGACACTTTATCATATATCTATTGCTTGATCAATAAATAATAAACAGCATTTTTTTGTCTAGTATTATCCATTGTCTATTGTCCAATGATGATAACACTGGTATCTCATATGTTCTGTAATTTGATAGTAATAAAACTAATTAATTATCTTGAATAATTCATGAAACTGAACCTTATCTAACTAAAACTGCTTTATACTATTACTAATTATAATATCTGCAAAATACTTCTAATTGAAATACTTAAAATATTTACATTCTGTAATATTTATGTAAAACTACAAGTGTAGTATTTCATATAATTTACTAATTATAGAACTCTGAATTAAATTAGATCAATCTACTTACTTGACCTGATCTGACCTAAAAATTCAAATCAGATCAATAGATTTTCAGGTTAATGTTAGATTAGGTTAACAGGTTAACCTAACCTAATTTGACTTAATAAAATTCATGTTAACCAATCATTCTTCTTAAATAAATTTTTATTATTAAATTAAAAATAATAGAATTAATTAAATAAATTAATAATTATTTATTATATTAATATTTATATTAAATATTTTTTAATATTATTTAATAAATAAATAAGAAAAAATTTTCTTTTTGAATTAAATCAGGTTAATTAATCAAATTACATATATATCTAATATATTAAAATTTATTGTGCAAGAACATATTAATAGACTATTAATAAATGAACTAAGATAGTAAATTATCCTATTTATAAATTATCATTTTTTTTATTTAGTTTTATTATAAGATAAACTGATAAAATTATCTTTTGTTTAAATCTGTAGGAAAATCATGATTTACCATACTCACAGATTTATTTATCAATTATAGTATACAAAATATCTGTCCTACTGCAGGTATACTTAAGCTAATCTTCACTTTATTATTTTAAGAAATAAAAATATTCGCATCAATAAATAGTAAAGCAAAATTATTTATATATTTAATAGATGTAAGGCAATAATATCTGTCAAAATGATCTCATATTTTTGTTTGTAAAATTTTAGTTACTATACTTCATACTAAATAATAAAATAGCAAGTAATTATTAATATTATTCTTATTATATAAATCTTGTGATTTTATGTAAATTTTCGATTATCTAAATTTTAACTGCTCTTTTTCTTCTTTTTTTATTTACTATTCTAAACTTGATTGAATTATAGATATGGTTATATAAATTAAAATACTTAAAAAAAGTAAAAGATAATCAGATTTGTCATATTATATCACTTTTTGATTTTTAATAAGTATTTTTCTTTTTTTTAAGCATAATTTCATTCTTTTGTAACTTAATAATTCTTTCTTTATTAAATTTCTTTTCAGCTGTTACTATTTCATTTGCTGCTTTTTTTGGACTGATATATTAATAGAGATTTCTAATATAGAATCTATTGAACAAATAATAGAAGAAATTAGAATATGAGTTTCTTTAAATTCAGAATATCTTGATTTTAAAATTTATATATTATATAAATTAAATAGCATATCAAGGTAATTTTTAATAATATTATCAATTCTGTTTCATTCTTAAATTTGATTTTATTCTATTTTTGTATACCTTCATAATAAACTTTAATATAGTTAAAAGTATTATTTTCTATCTTATTCATAATGCTATATATATAAATATTTGTGAAATCCTGATACTTATTTACTGATGACTTATATATTAATTTCTTGTTAAACTTAAGGTTAAAAAAAGATTTGATAATAATTTTAGATTTTAAAATATTTATTTAGAATATAACTTTATTTTAAAACATATTTTAAATTTTCTTAATTTTTTTACTGTAAATATTTAAGCTATTTAATAAAATTTTTTAATTTATTTGACTTTTACTTTTGATAATGTATGATTCTATAAAAGATAAATAATCTATATACATATGATCAGAATATCTTATCTAGGAGTGAGAAGTAAATACTAATAGTAAAATTTTATTAGGTAATAAATATCACTATTCTAACTATTTTTTAAGACCAATTTTTTCATTATTCTAATAATTTTACTTACTAAAAACTTTTCATATAGTAATTATTTAAGTAATCTTTAAGGTAATAAAGATATTATTTTTAATTAAATATTAAAATTATATAATTATAAGTAAAAATGCTACTTGGATTAATATATCCATTAAGTGCTATAAGAATTAAAAATAAAATAATCAATTAATAATTAAATCTTATAATATATTTAAACAAATTAACTAAGTGTTAAATTTTTAAAATTCTTAAATAATAATATCAACCTTTATTAACTTATATTATTTTTTAGTTTAAAAGTCTTTTACTAAATAATTTATATAAAAATAAAATATATTCTAGTTTTATTTTATGAAGAAATTTGATAAAAAATAGATTCTTAATAATTAAGAATGAAATATTACAATATATAAATATAAATACAAGAGTATGAGTAATAAAAGTTATTTATATTAGCTGAATTAAATTAATCAGTTAAATTTCTTTATTCTACTTAAATTTTTCTTTTTTGTTAATTTTTAATATAAGTATAATATTATTTATATAAGTACTTCGTAGTAAAAAAAAAGGAAACTATCAAAAAATTTTTTTACTTTTTAAGCTAAATATTATTTTTTAATAAAATAAATTCAAATTTAACATTAATTCAAAAAAATTTTTGATAGTTTTCTTTTTTTTTACTGTAAAGCATCTATATTTTCAAAATTTCATAAAGAAACTATATTTAAATAAAATGTATAAACTAATTCTAGATATTTGTTATAATTGTTAGCTAATTAGCCTTTTAATTTATTTAGATAATTATAAGACTAAAACTTTTCACAATAATTACATTTAGTTAAAAATAACCAGCAGATTTGAAAGAATCTTTTTTTAAATATTTTCATACTTTGCTTTGAGGATGATTACTAGGCTTTCTTTTTTTTATTAAAAATCTATATTTAATTTTAAAACTTAATATAAAATTTCAAAATAATTAAACATAAAATATGATATTAAACATAAATTATTAATATATATTTGAAAAATTTAAAAAGATAAATCATGTTATATATTTAAATAAAGAAATTATAAATTTATTAATTATAAGATATAATATTATAAATTCAAAACAATGTTTTTATCCTATTTTTTTTTAAACTTTTATATAATCAGTCAATCAGATCTTCATTAAATATATTACAAAAAATTGCTAATTATTATTAGATGATAATAACTTCTATGTATTGTAATTTCAAAACTTTAAATCAAATTTTCATTAAACATATTACAAAAAATGTGGCTAATTGTTATTAGATAATAATAACTTCTGTATAATATAAATTTTGAACTTTAATAAATGTTAATAAAGAATCTAATATTTTATATTTAAATATAATAATTTAAGTATTACTTATCTTAAATAATATTTTAATGATATTGATTCTAATATTACTTTTAAAAAATAAAGTTTTAAATAAATATAAATCAAAGCAAAATTTTAGTTATAAAATTAAAATTTTAAAAAAAAAATTATTAATTATCCTAAAAATTTAATTAGTGATAAACCTATAGATAAATTAAAAGTGAATTAATAATGATTATCAGAATATTATATTAAAAATTGTATTTTCTTCTTAATGAAAAATTTGAAATCTTGTAAAAATTTAGTAATTTTATTAAAATTATAATTATTAAATAATTTTTATAATTATAACATATAAAATTAGAATTATAATTACAATTTTCAATTATTAGATAATTTTGACTAAATAGAATTATTCATTATATGCAAAATATTTTAAATCTCTGATATATATCAATATAATTTTATATAAATTTATAAAGTTTCTTTATCTTTTTTTTTTAATTATTAAAAATTTTATTTTAAAATTTTTTCTAAATTTCATTTTTAAAAATGGTAAATACAATTGATTAAGGTAACAATAAAGTTTAACTTTTGATAAATTAAAGAAAAGCAGAAATCTGAATATTGAAATATACTTGAAAGATCTAAATTATTTTTTTGAAAAGGAGTTACAAATAAACTAAAGAAGAATTTAATATAAAAGTTACACCTTTGCAATATCAAACAAAATTTAAAGAAATAATTAAAGATTATATAAAGTAAGTAAAATTTTAATTAAAAAGCTTATAATATCTAGTAATTAAAATAAAATTTATAAATAATAAATTTTTTTAGTTATTTGAACTTTATGTAAAAAGAAAATCTAATGAAAGGTAAAGTAAAATTAGTAAGACATATGAAGAACAATTTGTAACTCTATTTTAAAAAAACTTAGTAAGTATTTAAAAATGCATTTGTTTAATATTTATATTAAAATTTAATTACATTCAAACTTTTTATTTTTTAGTTTCTCGAGTAAAAGGTAGAAGATAAACTAAATTAGATTAATATAAATTTTATTATTTTAAATTTTAAATATTTTAAACTTATTTAAACTAAATTTTAATATTTACTTTACTAGAAAATTTAAATACTTCTTGTTTTTCAATTCACCTTCTTTATAAAGATCTGCAATATTTACCTTACTATCATTACTATTTAATACTTATATACTAAAAACCTCTTACTCTAACTATTGATATTTTTTATTACATCTCTAACTATTACCATTTCTTTTTTTTTCAATTTTTCTTTTTAAATTTCACACAGTTTTTTTTATAAATTTTTTTTTCTGATTTTTTACTAAAAAAATTTTTTTCTAAATGAAGCTTATCATCTTTACATAATGTTTAAGATCAACAATTATAGACTAATCTATATTTGGTTAAAAGCAAGCATACTTTAATATTTATAACTTTATTATATTCATAGTATTATTTTTTTATATTATTTTGTATTATTATTATAAAGACTTAAATAAATAAATAAAAACTATTATTAAATATTATAATCTGTTAATTGATAATATAGTAATGCAGTATTTATAAAATTAAATATCTCTATACAGTCATAATTTATATAATTTTAATAATAAATTAACTATATAAAGAAATTTTTTCTATATAATCATATTTTAATATAAAGATTTTTTGTTTTATTATGTAATAAAATATTTAGAAATTTTAAAATTTAAATAAAAGTATTTTAATTTCATCATATGATAAAATATTTTGATTTCGTTTAGCATCATTAATTATACTTAAAATTATTTATCTAAATTCATTTTGAATCTACAATAAATTTAATTTTTAATTTTATTAATTTTATTAAAATTTTGATATAGTTTTACATTTTTATAAGCTTTTAATATAGTTTATTTTTGCTTAAGTTTTACTGATTTTTAATAAGATTTTAATATAATTTTATTAAATTTTATTTTTTACCATTAGATAATTTATAAAACTTTTTAGGTTTTATCTTGTAACCTTAATTATACTTATTATGAAAATTTCTGAATCTTTACTAATAATTTTATTTAATATTTATCAATTTAACATTTATATTAATATTGATTTATATTAATAAAATTATTAACAAAATAATTAATACTTATGTAATATATTAAAATCAGAAAATTTATAAGTATTATTTACACATATAAAATTTTTATTTAATATTTTTTATAATTTAACTTAATCAGTATTATTTAAACTTTTTTTTTATTTATATGGTATCAAAAATCTATATTCAACAATAAAATTGTAATACTTAAAAATCTTTTAGTACTTTAAAAAAATAAAATTTTAAAAAATAAACTGGTAACTTTATTCTTTAAGATGAGTACTATTAAATTATCAGTTATATTTCTTTATAAGCATTTAAAATTGCATGATTTTATATGATCAGCTCAAATTTGAAATAATATCAACTCACGTAAACATAATTTTATTAGTTAGAACTTACAATAATTTAGGCTAATATTATAATAATTTAACTCCAGCCTAAATTATTACAATTAATTATACTCAGATATTTTTTTTTAACTCAATAAATTAATTTTTTTTAAGTCAATAACCAAATTTTTTTTACATTTAGATTTAAAAACTAATTATATTCTTGAAATGATACGTAAAACAAAAAGGCAAAAGCAAGTTAGCAAAATATCTAGAAAATAAGATGCTATATATTTTAAGATCAAATTATTATGAAGGAAACTATCATGAAAGAAGTGGAGGCTGTTAAAAAAGATGAAGAATAGATAGAAGATGAAGTTATTATTGAATTAATAGAAAGGGATGAGACTGTTGAAGATTAGACGAGAGAAGACTTAAGAGAATTTGAGGAAATAGAAAAGAAGCTTATCACTGAAACTCTTCGTTAATAGAAGGATGCTACTCATAGCATTAGAGCAGCATATACTAAAAATTTAAGAATCACAATCTGAAGAAAAGAAATAAAAAAGAAAAGTTAAAAGAAGCTGCAAAGGAAATGAGAGCACTTGATACATTTTTTAAAAGTTCTGAAAAAGCATCTGAAAAAACATCCTTATCACGTCTGATTTTAAAAAGTTCTTTGCTTTTGTCACTATCACAACCATTCCCAAAAATTACACAGGATTCTTTATTTTCTATTAATAATCTATATATACATTTAGAAAAAATAAATAAATAATGTTTATTATTAAAATCTGTAAAAGAAAATAAAAAAATCTTTACCTATGACTATTTACATTGATTAAGCATACGTAGGTTTATTCAGCTATTATTAAATGGATAAAGTAAAATGGATACCAGCAATAATATTACACAAATTATGTAGAACAAAGGTGATTATATGATGAGATGTATTCGAAAATGGGAAGCCTATTTTATAAAAATGGAAGAGCTTCTTGCTTATTGTCAAGGAAAATATTCAAAATTGAAAAGTTTATTAGATGATGAGGATTTCAAGGAAGAATGCTAAATATGGTTATAACAACAAGCACTTGAATCACGTTCTCCTAAAAACCTTAAAATATATATTAAGGAAACAGTATTTTCAAAATTGATGAGATATATAAAAAAAGACACAATTTATGAAAGAACTTGCTGAAGTTATATGTATATATGGAAATATAAATATAATAAGAAAAAAGGAGTTTATTTTGATAGGCATGAGTAGCTAAATATAGTAATGTATAGAAAAGAATGGTTGAAGAGGATGTTTAAATATAAGAAATCTATGAAAGATTTCGATAGTAATATATTAGATATTGTTTTAGAATCATAGCTTAAGCTAGAAGAGAAGAAAATAGTGCAAGTGATATATGATGAGTATCACTTTTATGAGAATAATGGATAACAGAAAATCTGGATAAGAAATGATGAGGATATTCTATACTCGAAATACATTGGACGCTTTATCATAGTTTTAGCTTTTTTTTGTCTATATCACAGATTATTATGATTATCTGATAAATAGTTACAAGCAAATTTACATATTAAAGACAAAGAAGTTTTCGTTTTTGATCATACAAACAGATAGATATTAGAAGTTAGAACATATATTAGACTAGGTTTGGGTTTTTTTTATCCATTTACCTAGAATAAAATGTGTAAAATCTTTTTAAAAATAAATTCTCTTAATTACAAATATAGCTTGTATATCAAGTAATTCCAATATTTGAGATATTGTATCCAGGATGTATTAGGGTTTTTTGTTTCAATCAATTAACAAACTATAATGCTATGACAGTTGATACATTTATCACAATAAGAATGAATTTGGATTCTGAAGGAGTACAGCTTAAGATGCGTAATAGTTAATATATTAATGAAAATGGTAAGAAATGTGTTCAATCAATAATATTTTCAGATAATCATCAATTAAAAGGATAACCAAAGAGTATTAAGCAAGTACTCAAAGAATGTAATCTTTGACCAACAAAAGGAATTTATTTGATATGTAAGTAATGTTCTGAAAAATATGATGAAGTTAATTTAGAAAGGTCAGACTGTTATGCACGAAGAATAATGTCATTATAATCTGACTTTTGTGAATAACAGTCGATCTTGAAAGAAGCAATAACTAAAGTAGAACATATTTTTGAATGATACCCAAAATTCTATTGCGAATGCAACTTTATAAAATGATATTAGGACTTTGTAAAATGAGAAACCAGACGGTTATGCAGTTATAGTTTTGCAGATTTATCAAAACTGGTTCTGAAAGTCTTCATTAGTATTCCTATAACAATTATTTATAAGTTTGCACGCAAATTATGAAGGTATATAGATACATATGATAAAGGGTTAGAGAGTAAAACTGACAAATGTGCTGTTAATAAGTATAAATCACACTGTCGATTACCTAAAAACATTGAAAATACATAGTAGTTATATAATCCTACAGGATAATTTCTTTACCATCATAAATTGTAAATTGTTTAATTCAAATATTAAATATATAGCTTATATATTGCTTCGTTTCACATTTTTCGTTAGAAGTTAGTTCGAATAAGACCTTAGAATATATAATGCGTCAAACTACATGTTTAAATTTTTTTTTGCATTTATATGATTTTTTGTTATACAAATATCCTTAGTTTTTATTAGTCCATTTAATGTCATGTGATATAAGATTGCTGTTAGAAAATTGAAACAAAATCACATGATTGTCGAGTATAGATTTCTGGTACCATATAATATTAAATATTTCTTATTATTATAAGAAATATTCTTAATAATTTTAAAATATTATAAATTTTATTTTATAAGTTATATTTCTCTTTATAATTATCAGTTTAATCATATTTTTTTCTATTTAAATTAATCTTATTTATTATTATATATTAATAATATATAATTAGTAATAATTATAATTGATGAAGGATATTTTAAAATAAAAAATATATATAATAGCTAAAAAGCTAAAAAATATTATAAGATTATTCTTATAAATACCCAATCTATTAAAATATATTTTTTAATAAACTTCTTTTGATAAAATCCAATTTTTTTTTCAATATTTACTTATTTATTTATTATTATTTTTTTTTTTTATTCTATATACTGTATTTCTTAATTTTTCTTTTAATTTTTTTTTTTTTAAGTAAAAGATTTTTCTATAATCCTAAAAGATTAATTTTTTAATAGATTCTTATACATCAATTATGATACTTTAATGTTATTGCACTTTTATACTTAATAAAACATATCTATAATTTAATGAGAAACACCTTATTTTATATATTAAATTTAAACATCAATTAAGTAATAAAGTTAACAAGATTAATAGGAAAGAATTATAAATATCTAATAATTTTCAAATTTATTTCAAATATCCAAAATATAAAAAATAAAATTCAATTTATTTAATCTAATCTTATAGTATATTTTTTAAATAAATCAAACATGTGATTGTTTATTATAATGAAAATTAAATTTATACTTCAAATTAATAATATAATAAGTACTTAAGCACTGATAATCCATCCTTTTTCATCTTTCTTTTGTTCAACCAAATTAGTCACAACAAGTTCATCCATACAAGCCATACGAATTCTTTCTGAAGTAGCAGGAGATCTCAAAACTACAACTTCATTATTATTATTTGCTTTTCTATTAGTCAAATAAAAAGGAAGATTATAAAACAAAAGCATCATATAAATGAGTATAAAACTATTAAAAAATAAAAAAATTTTCAAATAAGTCAATCCATAAAACATCGTAACGTACCTTACAGATTTGATAGCATCACGAATAGCAAAAAAAACAGAACTTCCCAAAAATAAAGGAGGCTCACCAACACCTTTGCTACTATGTATAGTTTTTAAATTAGGATATTCAGCATTTCTAAAAGTAGAAATTCTAAAATCTTGTGGAATATCCCTATAATAATTCAAAAAGAAAATTCGATGTAAATAATTTTATCAAACATAATTACCATTTTATCCATATAAAAAGATAAAAACTATCTTCAATTTGTTAATTATTTACCTAAATCCAGGTAATTTATAATTACCAGGTCCTTTAGTAAATATTTGCCCATTAGGAAAGAATAAAGTTTCTTCAATAGTACACCAACCAACACCTTGTACAAAAGCACCTTCAATTTGTCCAAGATCAATAGCACAATTTAAACTTCTACCAATATCCATTACTAAATCAGTCCTTAATATCGTATGATCTCCAGTTAACACATCAATTTCAACTTCTGTACAAGCGGCTCCCGTAGTAAAATAAAGAAACATTTGTCCTTCTTTCTTTTTCCAATCATATCCTATGTCTGGTGTTTTATAAAATCCATTTGCTGATAAATTTACTCTATCATGATACGCCGCTTTAACAATCTATAATTTGTTCTGTTAGAATCTTCACTTGGTATAATTATAAAGAATATATGATTTGATAACAGAAATCTATTTATACCTCTTTAAAATTTTTATCAGGCATTTTTTCTCGATACGGTTTTAATCTTTTGGATAAAACTTCACAAGCTTTCAATACGGCATATCCATTAAGATCGCTGCTAACACTTGCTGCTGTAGGCGAGGTGTTTATAATAACATTTGTAGCTGTCTCCATTAAGTGAACTTTTTGAAAGCAGAGTTTAAATATTAATCAATAAAAGCTTTAATGTCAAAATAAAGTAATGAATATAATATGAAACTACTAACCATTCTCCAAAGGAATATCTAAAGCTTCAGCAGTAATTTGTAACATTTTAGTATGAAGTCCTTGTCCCATCTCAACTCCACCTATCGATAAGATAGAAAATATTCTTAGCAACATTATCCTCACTCTATTACTCCACTTCTCCCTTAAATCTCCGTATCCTTTAGGTGTAACTTACCATGACTTACGAGTACACTACCATCCGTGTAAATGTGAACAAGAGCGCCAGCTTGATTTAAATGAAACTCGGTAAAAGATAAACCAAATTTTGTCGGTATTAAACTTAAACCTCTTTTTCTCCATTTATGTTTTTCATTGAATTCATTAATTTCTTGACGTCGTATTTCATATTCACTTGATACTTTAACTTGTTCATATATTGAAGGTATATGCCAATCCTTTAATGTCATATTAAAATGAGTTTGTTGTCCTTCACTGTATAAATTCTTTTCCTATATATCAAGTAAACGAATGTTAAATCATTTCAAGTTAAAAATGCCCCTGACGAGAGAACTGGACTAGTGGGACTCACCCTAAATTTTACAACATCAATTCCTAACTTATCAGCAACTTCACTCATCATATTTTCAGTAATCATCATTCCTTGTGGACCACCAAATCCACGAAAAGCAGTATTTGAGTGTATATTTGTTTTACATGTTTTGCCATGCAATCTCATATTCGGTATATAATAACAATTATCACTATGCGTTATTGCTCTCTCCAAAACTGCTGGTGACAAGTCAGCTGACCATCCCGCATTAATATATATCTAATTTTTGGGTTAAGGAATAAATTAGTAAATAGCTTAAAAGTTTAGTTTACAATATTTAACCTACTTTCAAGTCCAAAGCTTGTAACTTCATTTCTTTATTGACTCCAACTTTCCATTGTCCAAGGAATGGGTGACGCTGTCCACTAATTATTATATCTTCATCTCTATCTAACATACATCTTATCGGACGTTTTAGGTGATAAGCTCCAATCAATAAAGCTAATGTTAATGGTACACTACGAGTTTCTTTACCGCCAAATCCGCCTCCTAACCTTTTTACTTTACATACAACTTTATTCGCTAATATGCCCAATACTGATGCTCCCGCTCTTTGAGTTTCTGTTGGATTCTGCGTAGAAGCATGAATTTCAAATTCGTTATCTTCTCTTGGTATTATAAGTGATGCTTGTGTCTCCAAATAAAAATGTTCTGTGTAACGCGGGAGGGATAAACAAAAGATTTAATATTTTTTTTTAGAATAATTAAAATCTTTTCCCAATAATTTACCTTGACCACCGATTCTAGTTTCACCTTCAAATACATAATCAGAATGTTGTATTGCTTCATCAACATCACCTTTAACCATTGTATTATCATTAAAAAAACTATTTTGTTGCAAAGCTTCTTCAATCGTAAGTATGTGAGGTAATTCTTCATATTCAATTTTAACTAATAATGCAGCTTCTTGTGCTATTGCTTGCGTTTCAGCTACTACTAATCCAATTATCTGTCCTACACACTTAACTTCTTCACTAACAAATACTTCTTCATCATTAATTATTGGACCCCATTTATTTTCTCCTGGCACATCTTTTGCACTGAAAAATCCTTTAACTTCCGGTATAGCCAATGCTCTACTTGCATCGATACTATAACATGAAATTATTGGCAGGAGAGTTCAAAAGGAATATAAATAAGTAAACTAGCTTTTTTTTGAAAAATTTTATTTATATTAAAAAATAAATACCTAAGCATTTTAGCATGAGCTTTTTGAGATAATACAAGAGCACCATATAATTCGCCATGTATTTTAGGTAAATCATCAGTATAAATAGCTTCACCTGTAACCTGTTTCATGGAAGACACGTGTGGTATTTCTTTACCGACAATCTTCTTATCATTCTCTTTAAATCCAACGCTTTGTATTCCTTTTGACACATTTCTTTCAATTGTACCAATAAATTCATCAATATCATTCTCGTCGAATTCTTCGGTTGATATGCCTACACTCTTAGATATATCATACCAAAATTTATAAATAAATCCTGACACTAATGATTTTCTGTACGATGCCATCCCACCTGGAGCATTAAAACTTAATTGCAACTCCTAAAAGGAGATAAGAGGACCAATTAATCTTTAAAAATAACACTCTTCGAAGAGACCGACCCTGAACGTACCTCACTTAATCTACCAAGTAACCCTTTTAATACATTCGTATTTCCGAGCTGCTTTCCAATTAACCATTCTTCACTTAACGGAGTTCTAACGCTAACACTTTTCATACCACCAAATCCGAATCCGACATCTCTAACATAATTCTCATCATCAAGTTGTATCATTAACCCAGCATTAACAATTGCAATATCATCATCACGTCTTTTCGATTGTTTATATGCTCTGACAAATTGTCTTTTGTGACTTAATGGTATAAATATTTTTGTTATAATTTCTGTTGAAGTACAAGTGTTTTGTCTGTATCCTGTCCAAAACTCATTGGCTGATACATCTCGACTAACACAATTAATATTCTTCGAAGTGACGTTATAAGGGGATGAAGTGTCGACAGTTTCGTTATGGCATGATATAGTGAAATTACATGAGGTTGACATGAATATTGGATTTAAGTCGGATATTGGTGATCCCGTTATTATATTTCCTGCTGGTGTAGCAACATTTCGTATTTGATGTCCAGCAAACCATCTTAAATTTGTCAATAAGGCTTTAAATGTTTCCACTTCGTATTCCTAAAAAGGTGAAAAAACAATTAATATTATTAATATTTTTGTTATATAAGATATATTATATTTTATTATATTTTATACCTTATAATGTTTACAGGCCTTCTGTAAAATCTCTTGAAATTGTGCTAGAATTATATTAGCACCAATAACCAACCCTTCATCTATAAATATAGAATAAATATCAAGTTAATATCATTCCAATTACTTCATCATCAAATTTAATCAACATTCATTCTTTCACATTTGAAGGCACCAACCTTTAAATTCGTAACCTTTTAATTCTTTTAAATCTCCAACATAAATTAAAACATTATAATCCATTTTCTTGAATTTCACTTCAATGCCGACTTCAGTATTACCACTAACTAATTTAGCTTTAGGGTACCTAAATTTAAGTAATAATAACTCATTTAAATTATTTGGTTTAAAACATTCTGTTTTTCTACCCGTTAGATATAATGGATATGATTTATATGACGTTATTAATGTTGGTGGAAATATTAATTCTTGTGTTGCATCATATTGTTTGAACTTAATCTACAATCAAACAATATTAATATATGAATTAAAAACATAAAAGTTATAAAGTCAAAGAATTCGATCTTACTTGAGGGAATTTGAGATCGATTATAGATTGCCATTTTGTATTTGAATTATTCAATTTACAACAATCCTCTTTTCCGCATGTCTATAATAAATAATAAGTCAGCAAAGTAATAATACCTTAGAATTTGTATTTAAATTTGATATATCTCACTTACCTTTATTCCATTTTGTTGTTGATCAATTTCCTTACTTCCCAAGTCATCTTCATGACAATTATTCTCAGACTTAGCAAACTATATATTGCCAAATATTTATATATTAACTTCTTTGTTAGGAAATTTATTAAAGTCCTATCAATAAAAAAAAAATGACATACGGTCTTAGCTGCATCCAATATAGGTCTATATCCTGTACACCTACAGAGATTACCATCAAAACATTCTTCAATCTCTTCTTCTGAAGGATTTGGATTATTTCTAAGCAAAGCATAAAGTGACATTGCTATTCCTGGCGTACAAAATCCGCATTGCGATCTGAAATAAATTTAT
>CAJVPQ010001664.1:0-16988 GCA_910591825.1 Funneliformis caledonium
CTAATTTATATTTAATGAGAACTTTATTTTAAAAAAAATTAGTTAAATTGGTATCAGAATCAATGTTGTTAAATTATCATTTTTAGTAACACTAAATTATTATATTTAAACGTGAAATGTTAGATTTTTAATCACACAATGTTAGATTCTCAATCAACATTTTTTCGTTCAATATGTTAGATAACAAAAATACCAATATAAACTTTGAAGAAATAGAAGACTTTGATTTTGATTTTGATGATGATATAAATGAACCATCTATTCCTAAATAACAAAAGGAAGATAGTATGAATATACTTAATATTGATAAGAATAAAAGAAAAACTACTTTAGCTATTTGGGAATATATATATAAAAAATATGATAATATGAATAAAATTGTAGCAATAATTTGTAATTTATGTAAAAAGAGTATAGTACTAAAACATCAACGTGACCTCTAATGAATCATATATCTAAGGAATATAAATATAATATTTTAATAAAGTAATAAAACGTGACTTTATTTTGTTAAAAATCTATATGGTAAATTTGATGTAATAAGAGTTAAAGATTGCACAAATACCACTATTAATTTTGTTAGATCTCAAAGTTCTTAGTTTAAAAAGCTATATAATATTCTAGATCAAAGATATATTTTACCATCACGTCAATATTTGCAAAAACAAATAATTAATAGATTCACAGATCATCATTCTTACCAATGAACTTAAAAATCTCTTAACAAAAGTATTTTCTACTGATGTTTAGACTTTGATTACAAATCAAGTTTATTTGGAAGTAACTATTTATTATATTGATGATGAATGGAATATGCAATATTTTCTTCTTGATTTAATTCACTTTAAGTATTATTATACTGGCGTTAAGACAAAGGAAAAGCTTCTTCAATTAATAGACAAAATAAATCTTAATAGAAAAATTCTTTCTCTTACTATGAATAATAATATAACAATAGTTTTTTGTAATAAAAATATGACAACTGAATTTGAAGAAACTTGGAATAATAAAGAGTTTCAATATTTCTGATGTACAACACATATTTTAAATATCGTAATTAATTATGGAATGTAATTAAGAACAAAAATTATTAATAAGATTAAAACATTTGTAAATAAAATCTGTCATTCTACTATTCTTTGTAATGCATTTCATAGTTATTATAAGGTAATAAAAAAGGATTATCTTAAACCTGATCTTGATATCACTATATAATGGAATAGCACATTTTTAATGTTATAAAAGTTTAAACAAATACATGAAGAACTTGATTTTCTTGTTTGTAGTAATAAATAGTTAGAGATATTTTATCTTAATAAAAATGAATAGAATCAAGTACAGTCAATGATCATCCTATTAGAACTAATGTATAAGATAACAAAAATTCTTTCTTCAAGTTCGTATCCAACTGTTAGTGATATTAGATTAACTTTTACAGGAATTCTTCGACATATTGAGATATATATTGATGATTACATATTAGAAGAATCTATTATGGCAGATTCTATATGCAAAAAAATTGATGATTATTGGAAGATACTTGATTCCTCTACAACTATTCTAACTATTCTTAATCTAAGTTCAAAATTACTTACTTTTCTATTTGGAGAACAATGTGATAAAGCAATAAATTAATTTTGTTTAAGAATGCTTATGTATATACTATCACAAGATTTAGATAATTCAAATTATATTGTAGAAAAAAATACAAATGTTAGATCATTTTTTGAAAATTTAATTATGTAATAATAAAATAAAACACAACTATTAGAAGGAGAATTAGAAAGATATTTAGCTTTACCATTAATACAGTCTGAGCTATTATCTTAGTAGTATCAATATGTAAACAAATTTCTGATTTTATTAAATATAGCATATAATTATCTTGCCATTCAAGATACTAGTATATCAAGTGAACAAGCATTTTCAGTTGCATTATATACTATAATAAAAGTTCAAAATCGTCTTAATTCTAATATAGCTTATACTTCTTTATATTTAAAAAGCTGAATGAAATAAAATGCTGGTTCAGTTAATAATAAAATTATTTAAACTTGTTATTTCTGATTTATAGTATTTTTAATAATGCTATTTTATCAGTAAATATAATAAATGAATTTATCAAACAGATTACATTTTTTTAAATAATTATCAAATTTATTTTAAATTTAAGTATATATAAAGATAATAATAGCATTTATTTGCCATTTTATTTTTTAAAATAGAGGATTTTTTTAAAATACAAACTGCAATTATATTAATTAACCAATAAAAATTCAAACACATGATTAACTGAAGTTAGAACTATAGTTACAATTGCAGTTTTAATTTTAAATAACAAATTGAAAGTCAGCTTAACTTAAAGACTAAACTGGCAGTTTTTGAACTGAACTGAACTGAACTGAGTCAAACTGATAACATCCTTACTTACAAGTATCTGTTATATTTAAATCAACTTAGCAATTTATCACATTTTAGAATTTAAGATATATTAATCAAACTTATAATGATATACTTAATAGTAAGTTAGTATAGAATATTATAACAATCCTAGATGAAGGATAACATTAAAAGGAAAGTAAATTTATATAAATTTAAATTGATTCTTTTATTAATAACTTGAAACTCGTAGAAGAGTTAATTTATAACTTAAGCAAAAAGTTATTCTATTTATATAAAATTAATTTGCTACAACTAACTATTTATTATACTATCAATTAACTAAATATAGATATATGTTACAATAAAAATATACTTAAACATAATAAAATAATAAAAATAATATAAACTATAAAATTAATAAAAAAAAATAAAATAAATTACAGATGTTAAGAAATTTATAGGTGAAACAGAATAAATAGAATAAATTAGCTATATAGAAAATACAAAAAAAGCAAAAAAAATAGGTAAAATAAAAATTATTATTGATCACTGTTTAGTGTAATAGTAACATTATCTAACGTGAAATCATCATTAATTGATAAATCTCATATGATATTTGGAGCTATAATTTCTTCTGTTAATAATACATAGTTTTTTTATTAATATATTATTCATTTTTCTTTTTATTTAGATAAAAAGTTCTAGAGATCTCTCTTAAAATTTTAAGATTTAAGAATAATATACATTTTAGTATAATAATTTATATTTAAAGTATTTTTAAAATCTACTAATATTTTTCTATTATTACTTTTTTTTCTTTATTTTTATTATCTAATATTTATTATCTAATAATTTTTTATTAATATTATCACTTTTATAATCTTTTTATATAAGATTTTACATTAAAGATAACACTTTTTTTATAGGATTTTAAATAATAATTACAATTATTATTTTATTCTGAAAAATATTTATAATAAAAAGTATACTTTTTTTTTTAATTTAAACATTTAAATTATATTATTAAATAATAGTTTAAATGTATTTATAATTTTACTTTTTAATTTTTTATTTTTTTTTTAAATTTTATTATTATTATAAAAAAAATATAGATATTTATATTTTTTATATTTTTGATTAATTTAAGAATTTTTATATAAAAAATTTATAACAAAAATACCTGAAAAAATATTTTTAATAGTTAAAAATAATTTTTCTATTTTGATAAATTTATAATCAATTTTGTATCAATCAAAATTAGTAATTATATGATATTTCAAAAATTATCATTATAAAATTTAACTATAGTCTGTATTAAAAGTAATAGTGATAAAGATGTCACATCTTTATTTAACTATAATATCTACATTATTCTGATTTGTTCTATTGTTTATTAGGTCAAATTAGATAATAAAATGTTATTTAAAAAATAAACAAAATAAAAATAATTTTAAAAATCATTTTTCTTTTACTATTACACTAAAATACTATTTATATTTATTAAAATAAACTATAAAGCCATTAAGTTTCTTTAAATGTAAAAAATATTTAATATAAAGAAAATTTCTAGTTAAACTAAAATTTATTTACATTCATATGAAAGTACTTTGTGAAAAAGTGGCAAAATTTCAAATATTCATTGATCTGATCACTCATGAAAATTAAGCTCTAAAAAATATTGTCAAGTTAAACTGATCATCAAGTATGATCATTTACTATAGCAGAGGAATTAAAGGCTATTTTAGAAGAAATAAATTGAGAATTAAAGTTAGTAAAATAATTATTTGTTAAAAACTTTCTAGGCTTAGATAATGGCTCAAAATACAAGTCTCATAATGTTTAAAAAGACTTGAAAATTCACTTTTTGGATCAGATTCTTTCTTAGCTTTTGTATAGTTTAAATCTTAATCTGATTGAAAATATCTAGGCTATTTTAAATAAATATTTAAGAAAATAGTAGTGCAGAAGAAAAAAAATTCAATTGAAATTTTTTTTAGCATAATTAAAGAGGAATAGGATGATTTTAACAATACTATAATAGTTAACTGTATTAATAGCATGTTGAATTAAATTAAAATATATATTAATATAAAAGGATTACATATTAAATATTAATTAATTAATAAAGTTATAGCTATAACTTTTATATTTTTTTTAAAAAATTTTTATTCAGGTTTATTATAAAATTGCATGTGTTAAATTAAAAATTATTTGCCATTACTTTTAGTATAAACTGTAATAAAATCACTAATAAATTAAATATCTACTATGCTAATTTTTTTAAAAATGTGGTATTATTGCTAAATTTTTATTATGATAAAAATAAGTTATTTATATATTTATAGATAAAATAAAAAAAATAAAATAAAATACAAATTATAAGAAGTAACAAAAATTTTACAATTAATCTAAAACTAATCAAAAGAAGACTGATTTTATATTCTCCTAAAATTAAACTTTGATTTAAGTTAAGAAAATCACTTTTAGAAAACAAAAAATAAAATAAAAAAAATAGAGGAAATAGTCACTATTATATTAAAATTTGACTAATAAGATCTTAAGTACTAATCAGATATAACCTATTAAAGCTAGAAAAAATGTTATACATAAGGTTATTATTAATAATATAAAGTTATTTTTTTTCTCTAAAGTGATATTAATAAACTTTTCTAAATCTATTTAAATTAACATAAGTCTTTCCAAATATTTTGAATACTTTCAAAGACTAAATACATAAAAAAAGAATATGTAATGTTTATTATTTAATTTATTATAAATAAATTAGAAAAAATAAAGTAAATAATCCTTTTAATAATATGAAGAAAGAGGTGATATTATAAGTAAAGAGAAACTAACAGTTTAGTTAATCAATTTTAAAATCTTATGTATTGGTAATAAATTTTAAGTGATCTTTTAAGTATTAAATGATTTAATAGTTTATTATTGATATTTTTTTATAAAGTTTTTTATAAATTGACGTATAAAAATTAAGACTATAGATCTTTGATATGTAAAAAATTTTTTGAGAGTGTTGAACAAGTTGAGCTACAGAGCTGTAAAATTTGTACAGTTCTGAGTAAGAGTATTTATCTTATTATTGTAATAGTTATTAGTATAAATTTTAACTTTAATTATAATGATATTAAGAAGATTATATGAAATAATATTAAAAATAAGACTAATACATATAATTATTGATTTTAAAAAAAAGTTAAAATATTAGTAATTAAAAAAAAAGGAATTTAAAATAAGTAAATTAAAAAATAATAATTATTAAATCAGTAAAAATTTTAATATGATTTTTATGATGAAGTAATTAATAGGATTTCTGCTAATTTTTTCACTGTTTTCTATTAGTTATCTTTATTCTAGTTTTTGATTAGTCTAAATTGACTGCATTATATTATATATTAATATAAAATTTTCATGTTAAATTTTTTGTCTCTCTTCATTATATATCAATGTTTTGAACATCAAAGAAAAAATTGTTATTGCACATTTATATATTAAACATAAAGTCATAAACCATTTAGTGAAATATATGCAATAATTTGTCAGGATTCTTTACATGCTAAACATAAAAACATAAAAAATTTAATATAATTTAGTGAAAGTAAAGCAATACTATTTAGTGAAATATATTAAATTATATATAATAATTTGATACTAGCCATTTTTTTGAATTTATAATACAGTATATATATGCAGTGTTATAAAAAAATTAAAATCTTTTTTATTATTTGAATTTCACATTTGATATTATTTAGAATATTTTTAGTTTATTAATCTATGATATACTTTTAAGTCTTGTAATCCTTGCTCTTTCTATTTGAAAATTTGTTTGATAACTTCTTAAAAATTTTAAATATCTTGCTCACTCTTATTTTTTTATTCTGTAGTAATTATGATGAGATTATCTTATAATTTTAAATTTTTAAAATTTTTATCATTTATCTTAATATTCTCTTAATTTACAAAAATAGGATGACTTAGAGAATTAATATCTTTATTTTTTTCTATATTATTATTATAAATATTTTGATTTATCACTGTAAATATATGCTATATAATAATTGTCATACTTTAAAATCATAATAAGTATAAATAAAAGAATTGATATTATCTCTACTATTATCTGCAAAAACATTTTTTCAAATAGAATATTCTATATCTTCATGCATAAAAGATCATACAATCTAAATATTTATTGAATTTTATATATCTTTACTATTAATATATATAGTTCTCATAATCTTTCTAATATATTACTATTATTGTTGTGAGTTATTCAGCCAATTTTAATTTACCTATATGTAGAAAAATTTAAATCACGAAGTATAATCTCTATAAAAAACTATACTTTGCTATTAAGTTGATAACCTAAACAGCTTCTTATATATGTATATTTCAATTTTTGATAGAATGCTTCAATTAAATTATTTGTATCTATCATATCTTTTGTTATACCTCTAAAGCATATCATCTATATTCATATTGTGACTTCCACTATCATTCAAAATATTTGCCAAATTTTTTACAGCTTTAACATTCATTTTATATTACTTAATAATTATATTATTTATTTATTCTTAAGCTTTAGCATCTGACTATTTTTCTGTTTTTATTAACTGCCAGAGATCATTCTAAATGAGTTTTTATATGGATCAAGATTTGAATCACACTTATAACCTAATTTTTTACACTAAGATCATAATATATAAAAATAGTACAAAAGACTGAACTTTTTAAGAAACATTCTTTAATTGCATTTATTTTCTCCACTGTATCATCAACCATAAATATATTTAGAAACTATTCATTATGCTCTTATCTTAAAAAATTGAGCTATTCTTTTAATGTTATTACTCATTAAATTTACTTATCAAAAATATGACTAGATATCTACTTTCTGTTATCAGATATTGTATAACAAGTGTAAAAAGATAGTATTCATAATAATTTATCTTATATATACTATTTAAATATAATACACTTGCAAAATTTATTAATTTTTTCTGTTCTTTCATTTAAAATACAAATATAAATCCAATCTTGTTATCGTAATGTTTAAAAAAAATAATTTTTATTCATACTAATTAATTTTTCCTATTATTTTTCTAAAGATCTTATTTCATTTTTATCAAAAAAAGTAAATGTTTCATTATATTATATATAATTATATATATATAATCTTATATTATTAAACTATCATATAATATTTAAAAATTTTGAGATACTTAAGAATCTTGTATTTGATTTTATCAGATCTCGAAGTTTAATTACTTTAAATTCTAAAAGTTTTTATATACTAATATTATCAAGTCTTTTAAGTGTATACTACTAAATAAATTTTCAAATATTTTCAAAAAGGCGCAATATACATAAATTGAATAAATATTCAGAATAATGATTAATATATTTATAATAATGTTCTATGATTACTATTGATAAATTAATAGAAAATGCTACATGAATGTAATTTTTACAATTGCATTTTTTATGCTAATCATGATTTTTTATTTTGATCTTTTTAGCATTATTCTTATATTCTTCATAATGATAATATAATCATCATTCTATTTACTAATACTAATATCATCTAACTGATATCAAATTTTATATCAAAGGTAGCTTAATTCTACTCTTTTAAGATCTTTAATCCATTCCAAATATTTCTCTACTAGAAATGAATAAATTTTTTTTATTTCTGTTGATCCTTCTGGTATCTTATCATCATCTATTGCTTTTCACATATAACTAATATCATCTATCGCATTTTAAAATAAGATCAATATCACTATCACATAAATCTATATTAATATTTTCAGCTTCTATTTCTTCATTAATATTAAGAATTGTATTAATATCAGAGGTATTGATATAGTAAATAATAGTATATTAGAAGGAATTATCTAACTATAATAATATAATTCACTATTAATGAAAAATCTTCATTATGTAAAACAAAAAAGGTTAAAATTAAAGACTATTATAAAGAATTAATATAAGATTATTAATAAATAAAAATCATACAAAAAAGTTACATAGAATCAATAAAAATATAATATTTTGATTGATCTTAATAAATATTTAAGAATTTCAAAAGAAATTTTATTGATTTAATAAGTTGAAAAGTTTTTATTATTTTTTTTAAAATTTTTTGAGAAAAAAAGAGTTTTTATAAAATTCAAAAAAAAAATTTTTATTGATTTAATTTATTTTACATTTTTAATAGAATCATATTATTCATCAATTATATGATGTATTATTGAGCAATCATAAGATGATGTTGAGACAAATATTTGATGTTGATATTGCAAAAAATTTTTTAATATTCTGTGAAAAATTTATTAGGTTTCTTTTAGATTTTTTTATCAGTTATTATATAATACAACTAATCAGAAACTAAAAAAATAATAACTAATAGGAAATAGTGGGAAAATTAGTAAATTGATTAATAGAGTAGTAAAATAATAGCAAATTCAGGTAGAAAAGAAAACAGAAAGACAGTAGTAAAGGACTTCATAGGTGAAATAGGATAAGTTTTTAATTATATTATACCTATTTTTATTAAGAGATAATTAACATTTTATAGAGAATTATTTGTATAAAATTGTAAAATTGTTGAATTATTAAAAAAGGATGAAATATTTAATAATTGTATATTATAAGAGAAAAGAATATATTTATTAATGAGATTAAAGAAACTAGAAGAGTAAATAAACAAGAAATAACTAAGAATTTTGAGTTAAAATAAAAAAAATTGGTTAAGATAAGTTTATGTAAAGTTTTTAAGAAAAGAATACTGTGTGTGGTATTATAATATTAGTTTTTAAACTTAATTGAAATAAAAGTGAATAATCTATGAAAAATATAAGGAAATATTTTGGATATTTGATATTCATTATATAGATATTATCTTGATATAGAAAGCAACAGTTATAAATTTTAAGAATAGTGTAATGTCATAGACTAATTAATAATAAGTAATATTTTATTATATAGAGTCACTATTAATCTTAATGATTACTTATAAAAAAGAGTTATTATTCATATTCTAACTGATCATATAATTCCTTAGATCTAAGATATAATAGATAAGACATAAGAAGTAATTATAATAGATATTGTATTTGCATGAAGTGAAAAATTATAAAAAGCAGTCTTCATTTAGATTAAATAAATATCTACCTATTTAGAAATTCTATAAAAATATTTTTCTACATTAATAATAGTATATAGAATATTATATATAAATATATAATTTATATAATAGCTAAATAATTGTTTTAAATAAAGAATTAAGCATTTTCTTAGATTATGTGAATAGATTTTATATAAAGTAAAAATTAGATCTGATATTAGATGTAACCTTTTAATAATAAAGTTATATATATTATTTAGTATTATTAAAGATATATTAAATAATTTTAAATACATAAGAATAATAAAAACTAATCATCATTTTTGATTATTTTGTCAAATTAAAAGGTTTTTAAATAATTATCTTTGAGTTATACTATAATTGCTTGACTTTAATAAAAAAGAAAACTCTAAGAATATTTATTTTATTAATTATCTATAGAAATACTATACTATAATTTTAAAAGAAAGATTGTAAAAGTAATATAAGAAAAAAAGGTTTGTTAGTGTTTAATATAACAGTTTCAATTTCTTTTAAGTAAACTTAAATACAGGATCATAATTCTTTTATATTGAAAAATATAAGGTAAAGTGAGCTATTACCTGTATTTTATATGAAAGAAGATAACTGTCTTATAAATATAAATTAATTGTGAATTAGTTAATTTTTTGTTTTTTATAATTATTATTATATTTTTACTTTATTTAACAGTTGCTTATAAAAGTATGAGTAGTTTGAATGTAATGAAATTCTGACATTTAAGTATCATATACTATTCTTAGATAATGAATGATAATTTTCTAATTAACATTATTATGTTAGATAGTAAATAGTTTTAACTGTAAATTTTTAACTAATAGTTCTGATTTAAACCATTTGATTTGAATATCATTAAAATCATAAAAACTGTTAACAATTGATGTAATATTTAACAGATTTTAGTTAAATCTAGTTATTCATAAAGTATCATTTATATATGCAGGACTAAAATTTTATACTTTAGATTTTTAGTTAATAAAAAGCAAATTTCAGGTCTCTATTAAGTATTTATTATGTAACTATATAGTAAATCATTAATTCTATATTTTAATTTGTTTACTCTTTATAGTAAAATAAAGATATTATATAAGTTTATAAATGTTTTAAAAAAATGTTTAGCAATAATTTATCCTTTTCCAAATAATCAAATTTACTAAATATTTTATTAACAAAGCTTATGCAAATAATCTAAATATTATTTAATAGAATTCTTTTCTAACAAAATATACATTAAGATAGTTTTATTTAATATTAGTTTTGCTTTTATCAAAATTACAAATAAATACTAAATCAAGAAATAGGAATTTAAACTAAAGAACATTCAATAAGTTTTTCAAAATAGAATTGATAATTATTATAACAATTCTTTTAAATTGATTGATTCTATTTTAAATAGAAAAAGAAAACTAATTATTTTAAAATAAATATTTTAATAATTTTAGATCTTTACTTATATTACTTACTAAAAAATAGCCATTAAGAAAAAAATGGTTAAGTATTTTTAATATGTAATAGGTACAATATATAAAAATAAACTCATCACTAAAAAATAGTAATCAATATATCAACTAGTCTTTAATATTGATTTATTAATTTATAATCATCTGATTATAATATTTATAGCAAAAAAAGTAATACTATATCATTGATCAACTTTCTATTAATAAGATCTTTAAATCCTTTAAGATCTTCAATAAAATGCTTAAACATCTCAAATCTGTTACTAAAAATATCTTTAGTACATCATTTGTAAATACTTATATCTCTCTTCTATTTCTTAAATTTACCTGATTCTCAAACTTAAAATATATGAGTTCAATTTGAATAATACCACAATCTATTATCATTTTTTTGAATAATTATTATTTAATTAGAATAATATATTATCATTTTTCTAAATGATTTATTATTATTTAATTAAAATAATTTTATTATCATTCAATTAAAACAATATATTATTATTCTACTTAAATGATTTATTATTATTTAATTAAAGTGATATATTATTATTTAATTAGAATGATCTGTTATTATTTTTCTTAAATAATTTACTATTGTTCAATTAAAATAATTCTATTTGGTCAGATCAGGTTAAATAAAAATTAAAATCAGATCAGATTTTTTGTTTGATCTAATCTGATCCTTTTAGTTTAGATAACTTGATTGATCTGATCTAAAAAGACCTATTTAAAGCTCTAAAAAAGCTTTTATTAAATTACTAAATACTAGATTAGCTGCTATTTTTGTACAATATAATATATCAAAAGGATATAATTTTGCTAGTCTTCTTTTTAAGTCTATAGATTTGATCTATATTATTAATAATATTAAATATAATATCCTATATGGGAGGGTTTCTAGGAAAATTAGGTTCTGAGAAATTTTTCACTTAAATTAAGAGCTTAATACATTTTAATCTAATAACATCAAAAACTAAAATGCAATAAAAGTCTCAATTTTGTTAAAAAATTCCCGGAACCTAATTTTTCTAGCAATCAACCCATATTGTATTAATTCGCTGTATTGACTTAAAGTCTTTGAAGTATAATCTCTAAAATACCTTTAAGTTATCTTGTGTTTATTTTGTATTTATCTCACGTGTTATATATTGAGAATAATTTTTTAACGTTATTTTGAATCCTCACCTGTGATTCCTTAAGTAATTATTTTAGTTTTATTTACCTTTTTTAAGATTTTATTTGAAGTTATGAAAATATTGTAATAATATTTAAAAGCAAATAATTTAATATTTATGATGTTTAAGATTCAATATATTATTAACCAAAAGGTCAAATTTCATTTAAATGTTTGAAAAATATTACTAAAAACTATTTGAAAACAACCTGAAGGTCATTAGAAGAATTAACTTCAAATTTTAATAATGAGAATCAAGGTGAAAAATAAAGACAATGTGAATTATGGTTTTTATTATAGCATATATCACTTAAATACTACTTAATAAATAAAAGAATGTATAATATAGAAATTGTGAGAACTATGAGCATTATTGTAATATATAATAAAGGAATGTTTTAAATATAGATTTATTTGCATTTAATAAAAAGCGTAAATAATAGTAAATTAAAATTCTTTTATTGATGTGTTAGTTATTTTAACATAAATTTCATTATAGTATTACATAATACTTTAATTTGATAATGTTAATTATACAATAAAAAATAAATTATGGGATAAGAAATATCAAATCTTATCTTAGGTGAAAATAAATTTACTCTTAAATTTATTAATTTATTAAATAAGATTTAAGAGTAATTTTATTATCACTGAAGATAAAAATCATTGTATTATATAATTTATTAAATCATATTATAATTGTTAAAATTTGTATTTTCTGTATTTTACAAATATATGACATTTTGTGAGTTTAATAGTTTTAATAAGAGCTGTATCTGCTTAATGCATTTCTATCGCTTGTTTTTAAGTAAATTTATTTTTACAAATTAATTTTTATTTGTTTAAGAATCAATTTTCATTATTATTTCTTTTAATGTTATTCTAATTCTATTTCTGTAAGTTTTCTCTTTGCTTTTATTACTAAATATTTCTTATTTCTATATCATATTTTTTATTTCTTTTTAAATTAGTATAACTTTCTAATAGTTATTTTTTCTTCCATATATTTTTTCTTTTCATTTTCTAACTTCTTATTTTCTCAATTATCTATTTTCCTCAAAATTAAGTATTAAACCTTTCATTTGATTATTTTATTATTAATATTAATTATGTATTATATATTATTATCAATTATATATCATATATTATTATTGATATATCATGTGTTATTTTTATTATATATATTAAATTATAAAGCATTAAGCATTTTATATTATTTTTCTTATTAATTAATATTAAATAATTGTAGTTTTATTTTCCTATATATTTTATTGAGTAATTAATTTAAATATTAGTATTATATAATTTAAATAACAAATTATAATATTTAATTATTAATTCCTTATTTATTATATAAAATTTGATGTTTATACATAATTCCAGTAGACAATGACTAATTATTGTCTCATTTTACTAAGATTTTTTTTAAGTTATAATACTTGAACACTAGAAATCTATATAGTGATTATTTTAGTATATATGTTTAAATAATAAAGCTTAACAGTCAATCATTAGAATCTTTAAGGTTATAGTTAGACTTAAATTCTAACTAGAACTACTAATACTGGTCTAAAGCCTATCATCTAGGCTGATATCCTAAGACATTAAGCTTCAGAGATCCTAAGAACTTTAGAATCACTATCAAATTTAAATAGAATAATCACTTTTAACTTCAAGTATTTACGTCACTCTTTTCCTATATTACTAATACTAATTAAAATTATTATTATCATAGCTTAATATCAGAATATATTATACATGATCAAGAAGGTTTAGGGTTAGAGTTAGAATTATATTTAGCAAAGTATATTAATAAAATAAAGTTATTTTAAAAAAAATAAAGATGTAAGCTATTTATGTTCTTGAGTCAATGATAGCAAAATTATTCAAATGAATTATAAGTTACTTTATAAAATATACCTTAGTTAAGGAATCCCTTCATTAGACTCAAAGAATGGTCCTTAAATAGTTTTTAACATTTTTCAAACCTCGTAATTAATAATAATAAATTAATAATCTATAAATTAAAATTAATAAATAAATAAATAAAACTTACTAGTAGTAATAGAATAAGCAATAGAATTTGCATGACGATAATATTTTTTTAATTTTTTAATGCTACTGTAATATCTGTTTCTTCTTTCTTTTCTCTTTTTTGACAACTATCACAGTATTTGATATATCTTTTAATATTTTTCAGTATTTCTTTCTAATAATATCTTTCTTTGATCTTTTTATATATTATCTCTATTCAAAATATTCGCTTGTAGAATAATTGTGCATTATGAACATTACAGTTTTATCCTCTTTCAAAACTCTGACAAGTTCTCTACTTTTCTATTCTTATATAACTTTCCAAACTTTACTTCATACTTTTTTAATT
Source organism: Funneliformis caledonium (assembly GCA_910591825.1). Classification (NCBI taxonomy): domain Eukaryota; kingdom Fungi; phylum Glomeromycota; class Glomeromycetes; order Glomerales; family Glomeraceae; genus Funneliformis; species Funneliformis caledonium. Next base: position 14,583 of record CAJVPQ010001664.1, read on the forward strand.
TCTTTTCTAATTTATTTTCATCTACTGTGCTGTATTCTAATTGAGAAACTTTATTTCTCCTCTCAAATATCTTAAAATTTTCTGATATTCTTATTTATCTATTATTAACTAATAGATCTTTTAAGGTAAATAAATATCTATCAAAATGGTATAATACTTTTCATTTTGTCTAAATTCTAAAATAAACTTTTTTTTTGATTACAATTTATTGACTTGTTTAAATCAAAATCTAAACCAATTTTTCATTCTAAAATTATCTTATATAGCTGCAATTTACTAACTTGCCCAGGTCCTAAATTTTTAACTCATCAAGTATTTTCAAAGATAAAATTCAATTTCTAAAATAAACATTCCTAAATTACTAAACATTTTTAGTAATTACAGTTTACTGACATATCCAGGTCAAAATTTTACTCTCTAGTTGCTATTCAACTAGATGCTAATTCTTTTTAAATGTCTTTCATTTTTAATGTTATATTTTTCATAATTATTTAATTCTTATCTTTTATTCTTGACATTGCATCTGATGTTTTTTTTTCCTTCTGATATATTATTTTTATATCATTTATATACAGTTGTAATTTTAATATCCACCTGGTTATTCTTCTTTTTGGTTTTGCTTTTTTTAACCACCTTAAAGCATTATGATCTGTAATTACTTTGAATTTTTGTCTGTGTAGATAATGATGAAACTATTCTACTGTCCAGATTATTGCTAAATATTTCAATTTGTGACTAAGTAATTTTTTGCTTGCATAGTGAATTACATATTCATTTCTATCTTCTCCTTTTATAAAAGAATCGCTCTTAAAGCATATCCTGATGCATCTATATATAGCAAAAATTTCTTTTCAAAATTTAAATACTTTAACATTGATATTGTAATTAATCCTTCCTTTAACTTCTCAAAACTTTCCTCTTATTTTTGTATTCAATTGTATTTTCTATTTTTCTAAAATAATTCTGTTAGTGATTTCACCATTTTAGAGAAATTCTTTACAAATCTTTTGTAATAGAAAGCTAATCCAATAAAGTTTTGTAACTCAGATATATTCTCTGGTCTTAAAAAATTCTTTATTTTAATGATCTTCTCTTAATCCATTTTTATTTTATCCTTTCCTATTACATATCCTAAAATTTTATTTCTTGAAAGCAAAATTGGCACTTGTTCATTCTTAACTTTAATCTTGCATTCCATATTCTTCTGAATATTTCTTTTAAGTCTTCCAAATATTCTTCAAATATTTTTGAATAAACATTTATGTTATTAATATACACTAATACCTTAGTATATATTAGATTTTCTAATATTTTATGTATTATACTTGTTACTGTAATTTAAAGTCAACTAAATTTTTTATAATAATTTAGATTATAAGTTATTTTTATTAATTATCAGTATTTAATTACACTTGTTACTGTAATTTAAAGTCAACTAAATTTTTTATTTAAAAAAATAAATTAATAATATAATAGATTGTAAGTTATTTTATTGATTATCAGTATTTAATTACACTTGTTACACTAATTTAAAGTCAACTAAATTTTTCATTTAAAAAAATAAATTTTATTAGGAAGTAAGTTATTTTTATTGATTATCAATATATAATTACACTTGTTACTGAAATTTAAAGTTAATTAAATTTTTTATTTATTTAAACAATTTAATTTATTAGGAGGTAAATTACTTTATTTTTATTACTAAATATATAATTTAGGTATAATTAAATTAATAATATAAAATATTATTATTATATATTTAATAAATATATTTATTAAGTAATTATTATTTGTATATGAAAATCTGATTAAATTACCTATTCTCAATTATATGTAAAAAATTAAATTTTCATAAAATAATCAAAAATTTCTTGAAATTTAATTTTTTAAATGAAATAATATTATACAATTTTATTTATTATATGATTAGAAAATTAGAAAAATTTATTTAGTAAAAATTTAAGTTAATTATTTTAAAAATCTATCTATAATAAGACTTAATGTATTATTTATTTATTTTTTAATTATAAATAAAAAAATTAAATTACTATATATAGTATAAATAATTTATAATAATAATAATTATTATTCATTAAAAAATCCATGTTGTGATGGGTAAAATTTTAGATAAATTTAATTAGTAGAATATAAAGTCCATTTTATTGCCATGTAGATCTTTAATGAAGAATAATTTGTCCATTTTATTGCCATCGATCAATTATGCAAATCATTAGATGTCAATTTTATTGCCTTTGATAATTACATAGATCATAGATGTCCATTTAGTTGCCTGCAGATCTGGCAATTTTATTGATACAGCAACTTTATCTCCTTCAATATATTTAGTTTAGTTTATTTTATTATTTATTCAACATGTATAAATATCTCTGTATTTTCTTTGAGTCT
>CAJVPQ010001665.1:0-16984 GCA_910591825.1 Funneliformis caledonium
CTGGAAAATTTAAGGGGTAGTTATATAATAATTTTGGATGATCTCGGGCGGTCGGATACTTATGACCGCTACTGTATTATACTTATATTTAGAATCTGAATCAAGATTGGTAGAGTCTAAAACATTGTTAAAGTTTTACAAACTTCTTCTTTTTTTTAGTAAAAGATTATTTAATACTAGAACTTACTTAAGTAATAGTAATAATTTTTGAGTTTATCATTTTTACAGTCTTTTAATAACAATTTTTTTTTTTATTAAAAGTATACTTATTAAAAATTAAGAGTTAGCATAATAATAATTTATTCAAATGTAATTACACTTTTATCTATGTATTGTTATACTTTAATTTTATCTAAAATCTAATTAAAATAAAGTTGAAATACTTCTAAAAGTTCAAAGAAATTAATATTAGTATTACAAGTAAAATAGGAAGAATCTTCTGAAAGTAGTTTTGCATTTCTGATATTTCAGTTAATTTTAGCATATAGTTAATAATTTTCTGATACTTTAAAAGATCATTAAACAAATAGAACATATTTATGAAAGTATACCATCTAATTGTTTTAGTTATAAAGTATATGTAAACAGAAGAAAAAAGTCCTTTAAATATTAATGTACAATTTTTGCAACTATTAGACATAATGTTAAAGGGTTAAACTTTTATAGTATATATATAAATTTTAATTAGATTATCATTAATTTCAGTTATCTTACTACTAGTTTTATTAAATTTATTAAGTTTTTTAAATATAAATAGCTAGTAGTAAGGAAATGGAGTTTTTGGCACATTTCGTCTAAATAATCTCAGAAGGTCGCCTTAGGTATCAAAAAAAATTCATATAGCGTAAACTCACTATAATCATACTTGTGGCCTTTAGAAAATCAATTTGCTTTCTTGATTGTTATTCGCTTTGTAAACATTTGCTTCCTATATGAAAAAATAAATTTTCACTTTAGCACAAACAAGATCGAAACCTATTTAGTTTTCATCCTGAATAACATAATTTTCACATACAATATAACCAATTTGCCTCCCTATAGCATGCATATATAAAGGCATGAATAGTAACTATACACATCCTTTCATAGCCTTCCAATTCACATATAATAATGGTAGTAACTTACTAAGAGAAAAAATATAGCAGGAATATAAGCAAAGCCCTTTAGGGCAAAGCAAATATGGATGCTATATTTTTTCGACCCATATGCCATCCTTTTAATTTATGCTATTATATGAGGCAAGTATAGTAATCTTATATATCCTCTCATAGCCTTCTAATAGCATACCATAATGGTAATAACTTGTTAGAAGAAAAAATATAGCAGGAACATGAGCAAGTCCATTAGGGCAAAATGAATGTGAATGCTATATTTTTTTGACCTAACGTTGCCCTTTTAATATATACTATTATATAAGGCAAAACATAAAAACAAATGATATTTACAGAGTTGCAGAGCACTGAAAGTGCGGAGCATATACGCAAAACTTGAAAAAAATTATGTGATAAAAATGCATACATATTGGGTTCTGAGAACATTCCTAGAACTTCCTTAGCACTAGCTCATCACTAACCCATTACTAGCCTGAATTTTTGCAAACTTTTACGCTGATAAAAATCTCAAATGCAATATTTATCTGCATGTTTCCTATAAGCACTATAAATAGAAGAAGTTAATTTTCCGCATTCTATATACAGAATTTATCTAGGAGATTTCTAATGGATTTTACACCCTTTCAGGCGATAGCACCCTCATTGCATACTTCTCCAGTTCTAAGAATATATAGATAATTATAAAATCTCATTCTAATAGTCTCTTCTTTTTGAATAAATATGTAACTCTAATTATCCGAATAAATTAATTTTTATTTTAAACTTTTTGTAACCATATATAATCTTTAGAAAAATATGAGCGGATTACTTAGTAGTATCACTAGCGCATTAAGACAATTGTTCAAAAATCTCTGAAGAGATCTGATGCCATCTGAGTTGCCCGAACTTTTCAAGCTACCAGAAGAAGACTCAGAGTTGAAGAAAGCAAGGTAAAGATGTTGAGTTTTATGATGGATCTACACAATAGATTAGCTCTGAAAATGACTTCTGAGATTTTTCACGAGACTGGTTCTTAATCAAAGCCAACTCAAATGAGATACTTCAGGAAGTCTATAAATACTATAATGAAAAAGCCAGTGCAATTGCATGGCAGAGTAGAGGACAGATTGATTTACGAAAAACTGGTACATATGCTATGACAAGTTTACGCTTCTTTCAAGATATTACTTTAGTTCCTAGAAAAGCAGAAGACTTAACACAAGAAGAAGATTATTGGATTAATTCAGCAAATATATGAGATTTAGTATGGGCTGAGCCATATAAAATAATTGCGACTGAATTGGATTTCAATGAATATTATCTGCATATCTTGTCTAGTTATATTGCAGGCTGGCCAGTAAGAGCAGGTAAATTTAAAACAATTATACATATTAGAACTGATTCTATTAAAGATAATCTAAAGTATGGTATTTATTGAGTTTTCATAGGTAGTCAACTAGCAGAACAAAAATGTATAAGAGGATTTTGTTATAATCCTGCAGGATATTATACTCATTATGATTTATTATTAGCAATGGATCTAGATCTCCACATAGAGTTATCCTCTGAAAGTCTTAATGCTCTAATATTTGAGCAAACTAAGTTTATGAGCGGGCATAATATTTTCAAACAATAGGCAAGTTATCTTACAAAGATCAAGAAAAAGAGTAAGCAAGTAGGAAAAGTAGTCAAACATATGTTAGTATCACTCTGAAGATGATTATACTCAGATAGGAGAAGATCAGGACCACATCGGCATATAGCATCTTTTATCTCAGCAAAGGGACGCAGAATTATATAGCAAAATTAGACTACTAGAAAATTGTGTAAAGTATATCTACATAGATAGTTTTATTATTTCTGATAAAAATACTGAACAGCTGATAGAAAGATATATAGGCAGGAATAGTGATCTAAAAATTACAAAATCAGGTGTTATGTTAATAAAAAATGTAATAAATTTAAAATGGGTTGATTTCGATGAAATAGTTTCTCCATCTACAAAATCAGAAAAATCACCCATTTATTATTTATCTTTGCCAACTGAGATTCTCAATAGAATTTTCCAACATTATAAAAAGGATAGGGACAAGAAAATATATTCACTTTTATTTGTTAATAAGCAATGGTATTATATTGCTAGAAGACTAATATGGCAAAAAATATCTCTAACAGCTATTTTTAGGATCAAGTTTACTAACGCATTAAGCAAAGATACGAAGCCAGATACATATGCATAAGTACTAGGTCTAAAATTTATTAGAGAAATAAATATAGAGCCAGATGTGTACATTTCTGAAGTGTGTAAGACGTATCCAAATTTGCAATAGCTAAGTTTTGAAAATAGTGAATTACATATACTTAGTAATAAAAATCTAGAAGCGCTTTTAGTTGAGTATTCCAATTTAAAAACACTTGTAATAAAAGGCTCCAGATGCTTAAACCTAAAAACATTTTTAAAAATTCCAAAACTAGCCACTAAATTGGGAGTGATAAAAATTAGGAATTGTTTATAGATTAGAGATGACATAAAAAGCGATTTCCAAAACTTATACCCAAAATAAAACTCATATTTGGAGAGTAATAAACGGACTAGTGAACGACGCATATATATAATTAGGAAAAGAAGTTATAGTGTCAATATAAATATTAGATTTTTTTTATCTAATAAAATAAATATCCAGTTAAGAAAACATAACACTTAAAATGGCATACGTAGAATGTAAAGTTTAGCATTTTCAGAGAAATAATGATATGAATCTAAAAAGTCATCATGAAGCAATAAAAATAGGGTGTAGGCACTATACAGTCAAGGCATTAATTGACATAACTTCTAGCGTAAATAAAATTAGCAAAAGCCTAGCCAATAAGCTTGGAAGATGATATGGAAAGCATTATAAAAACAAAAGAGTGAAAAACTCATTAGACACCATAGATTGCTTAGATATATCTTTCCAATACAAAGAAAAAGATAGACTGGTCTCTGGTAGTGACAAAGCTTTTAATGATTTTGAGGTTATTATGAAGCCAGAAAAAGCTGATCTCATATTAGGAATACTATGGTTATGGATACGTGAAGCAAAAATAGATATGTGGAAAAAAAGGATAACAATATATAATGATTTCATGCTATTTTGCAAGTATTCAAAAAATAATGAATATTATTATTCAGAAATAGATGATTCTGATTTATCCGAAGAAATAAAAATCAAATGCTATAAACCAAAAAAAATACCAAGCGATCTCAAAAAAAAACACACAATTTTAGACCGTTACAATTTGCATCATTATACAATCCAGTCAAGTATGATGTTGCGTAATTTTCATGTATACATATAATTCTCTAAAAATAATTATAATTGAATACATCTCGATTTAATTTTTGGCTTATTTTTTTTTGCTATATATCATGTGCAGTACGTAATAATACATCATTACTACACTTCTCCGCAATAATTATATATATACTGTTTTGAATGTCATATGATACCACTCTTTCTGGACTCAGTGTCAAGTAATTTTCTACGCATATACTGTTATATGTGTCACATGATACTGCTCCCTCAAGGTTCAGTGTCAAGTGATCCTATCATACTAAATCAAAAAATTATGCAGAGGGTAGAAAAAACCAAAATAACAATGATTCTCTCAGTAACAGCGAGTGAAGTGAGATGAGCTCAAATTTTAAATCTATTAGGTATCTACTTAATAGAGTTGTATTTTGAAAAAACAGAATCTAGGTTTTGAAAATTTTTTTAGCCAATTCTAGATAGAAAGTTTTGTTAGAAATATATGAAATACCTAAACTTCTGGAAAAATATAGAATTTTTGGACTTCTTGAAATATTTTTTCTGGGAATTTTCCAAGACTATATCATTTATCTTTAATCAAATATATGTCTAGCTAACCAAATTTCAACGAACACTATAAGAATTTGCTTGACCAATTACCTTATCTATAAAAAATGATGTATGGTTACGCCTTACAAATCACAAAAATAAATTGTTATCTGAGGAACAGGTTAGGGTATCCATCTGGACATTGAGGAGTTGCTTACTAGAAAGGTTAATAGATACTATAACAAAAAAAATCGTCAAAAGATTAAGATTGAAACTAATACCTCTTCTGATAGTTCTAATATATTATTCCAGTTAGATGGATTTAAAAAACAATTAGAAGAACGTGAGCTTTGTGTACAGCAATGGGAGAATAATATTAAGAAAACTATTGAGGCTCATGTTGCTGAGGAACGCAAACATCTAAACGATGAATATGATGCTCTTAAGTCTCGTCTAGAGAGTGAATATAATAATTACATGATAGATATGAAACAAAAGACATATTCATTTAAACATCAATTGGAATCCCAGCATAATTTACGCTCAGCTGAGCTAGAAAAGCAATATAAATCTCATATCTCTACTTTGGATAAAGCTAATGCTGTAAAGATAAAAGATCAGCAAGTTATCCTCTACTATTTCTCAGCTTAAGAATGAAAAACAGGATATAAAGAAGACCGCTGAGTCTGTATGTAAAGATTTAGAGAATATTATCTTTGCTAAGGATTTAAAGATTATTACTCTCAATGATAAGATTATTTTTTATAACCCTCATGTTAGAAAAAATGCGACAATAGAACCAAGTTTATATTTTTCCTACTATGATACTGAATTGTGGACTGAAAAGCGGAAAAAAGCAAAAAATGATATAAGTATCTGAAAAATATATACATTTCGAATATGTGTCTAGGCAAGACTTAATCGAATAGGTACAGTATTTTTTACATTAATCTGATCAGTTGTTAGACTAATCTGATTACTTACTAGATTAACTCAATCAGTTGTTGGACTAATCTGATTAGTTATTAGACTAACCTGATTACTTGCTGAACTAATCTAATTAGTTATTAGACTAACCCAATTATTAGCTAAACTGCACTTATTTTTCAGTTTTAGATGTCGCTTAAAAACAGAAGGATAATGGAATTCCTTGAAGTAATACTGACATGTATAGTCAACTAGTTTTTTTTTGGCTCTATAGAAAACTATTCTTCTGGCTCCTTTTCTACAGTGAAGACATTACGCTGAGATTTGTGAACTGATAGGGGATGATAATAGTCTTTCCGTTACATGTAACCTTAAATTCTCCTTTTATTAAAGGCTTTCATCTAGCCTGATATTGCCATTGAGTACTGAGAATTACTAAAGATTTAGCATTTCTATTACGATCCTTTTCTGCAGGCACAACAGAAAATTCATCTATGATAGTAGTGATATTTTCTCTAGAACTAATTGTTATGGAACATTATCTATAGTACCGATAGATATTGATTGACTTGCAACTCCATTAAGCCTATGAATTTTTTTCCTATTAATTTTAATATCTAAAAGCTCTTCGACAAGTTCAGCAATATTATCTGAAAATATGGAAGAATCTGAATTTGTATCAATCATTGCATATGGTATTACCAAACCTCCTATTTTACAATAAATAGTTACAATATCGTCAGCATCCTTTATTTGTAAAAAATTTATTTCTAAAGGTTTGGGCCAATATATTTGGCTATTTTTTTTTTGAGCTGATACATAAGCCTTAATAGCATATTCTAGTCAGATGTTTTCTGATAAATTATGACTAGAGGATGTAATATTAATTTCCTTTATTTTAGTAGAATCTGCTAGATTCCTCTGGTATCCTATAATTATGTCTTTATTTGAATTGGAAGCATTCTGGTCAGATTCTTTAATGTCTGGGATTTGTAAAAGAAGTTTCTGTTCAGCATTTGTGACCTGCATTAGTGGAAACAAAACATCTTAAAATTTATTTGTAACATTCTTTCATGCTATTTCCCTTCTTTTAACGGTATTATTTTCCATAATACTATTCAGGCATAGGTCTTTTAATTTAGAATATATTATATTAATAAATTTCAAAATTTCTATAAAAATCTCTTTAGGACAATGCAGGACTATTGATGATATTATAGATTTTAAAACTATTTAATAAACTCGTTCTATGGCCATTACTATATTATCTGACACTTTTCTAGTTTTATAGAAGTAGGGGATTTCTTGGTTGCTGTTTTCATAGGTACTCCACCACATGCTACTTTTTTTTACAGCATAATAGTTTTGAAAATATTCACTATCATCTTTTTCTTCATCATATTCGATATCATCATCTTCTATTTCCTCTTCTTTAGCTTTATCTTTCTCTTTCACTATGTATTCTTCTTCAGAGTTTTCAGGAACTTCTATCTCATTTTGATATAAATAATTAACCTTTTTAGTTCGCTTGACTTCAGGACAATTAAGTTTTGTATGACCAGCCTTTCCATAGATTGAGCAATACCGAACAACTTGCTAGGTAACAATTCGTTTAACTGGTGTTTTTTGTACTACCTTTCTAATAGCTTTCTTTGTAGCATTTGTATTTCTAACTGTAACTCTGAAAAAGGGCTCCTTCTAACATGAGTCATTTTACACTCTAGCTTTTTACCAAGATCATCATAAATAAAATGATCTAGAATATTAACATCTGATGCTAGCCCTATATATTGCAAATCTTCTGCAAGTCATTTCATAAAAGCAATTGCTTTAAGCCTTTCATCTAATGAATCTTTTTATGATTGAGTAGTAAAGCTAACAGGAGCTGATATAAAAGCTTGTATTTTTTTACCTGCACTTTTATGCTATTTATTATGCAATTCAGTAAAAAATGCATTGACTGTAGCAGAGTTAGCAATTCTAACTCTCGTTTCTAAATCAGAAGACAAATGATTAAATAGATAAGGTATGACATCAGCATCTTGTATTGCTTATACTAGTGGTTTGATTCATTTTTTATAACTATCTAGATATCTGTTTCAAAGAATTTTTCATTAACAAGAGCAAATATAACACTTTGGTTAGTCACTACCTTAACTTCTCTATATTTTTCACGCAACCAGACTAGGAAGAGAGGTTCAGTATTAATAAGTGAATTACCTCTAGCATAAGGATCATTAGCAGGAACAGGTGCAAACCTTCTTACTTGTACATTAAACCTAGCGACATTTAATAAATATGCCATTTTATTTATATTTCTAAGCTTTGGTAGTATATATCTAAGACTCTTGTCTATCATAATTAGGTAACTGCACAAGTGCTGAGGAAATAGTATGCATAACATCTTGAATAGTAGCCATATTTCCTGAAGGATTGTTTTGTAAATTCAAAATAATTTGCCTCAAGTTTAATTCCTTAGCCTTTCATTTTTTATATCGATCATATACTCGATCCTGATTATATTCTAATAATCCTATATCTGCTTGAGCTTGTCTATAATACTTTTTTAGGTTTTACGCCTGCTGTATACAAGCAGTATGTCTTCTCTGCCATCTTTCAATATCATTAAAATACCTTTGTGCAATTCTTTTAAAATCATTTTTCTCAACATCAGAATGCTGACGTATTCTTCTTTTATCATTTAAAGCTTGTATTAAGATTTGATTATCACGCTGTGCTTGTATTCAGAGATTCTGTAATTTTTGCTTTACATTTCTGGTTCGTTGAACACTTTATTCAACTACCATATTTCAATCTTGCTAAAACTGACGAATTAAACTGATATAAGTAATAATATTAACCAAACACCTACCAACTCTATCAAATTGACCTCTTATATTATCTGGAAGATCAACTCCTGTATTATCAAAATATATCTGAATTCTTGCTAAAGAAGCTGAAGCCTCAAATTGCCTATCTAAAATACCTTGTATTGTATTATCCATATCCAATTTTTCTTTATTATTTGAAACTTTTTTCTGACTTAGACCAGTTATTTCATAAATACGGGTCTTAAGTTACTCAACTTTATCTTCTAGCCTTAAAATATGGATATCTTGAAATGTATTGGCTTTATCTTTATACTTTAAATCCTACAATACTTTTTGAAAATGCTATTTAAGAGATTTTATCACAGATTTAAGAGATGCTATCTCATCTTCATAAGCTAATATTATTGAATCCTAGTAAGATAATGTTCTATAATAATCTTTTAGCTCCCTAGAAAGCGATTTTAGCTTTTTATTTTTAAGTTTATTTTTAGTTTTCATCCTCTAATTCTTTGCACAACTCTTTATTAGTATTTAGGATTTTTATGTAAGCAGGATCATCCATGTTAATTCCTATTATTCAGATAGAATCAGATAAAGCTCGAAAACTTGATATTTCTATTGCTTTGCAAAAGATTTATTATCAGCCTTCGGGCTATCAGAGGACTGCAAAAAAATTACACAAAGCCTCTCAAAAAGCTGGATATGATTTTTCTCTTGATAAGATGCATGACTGGCTTAAGGGACAAGCTGTATATTAGATACATATGCCTCAGCCTAGATTTATTCAGTATTCCTCTTTTAATAATATTCAATATTTGAACGAAATACATCAGTCTAATACTATGCCTATAACTTATTTCAAAGTAGACAATTGGGTTTATAAATATAGGGGTGTTATTAAAGATGTTGCAACTAGACGTTGGCGTAGCTTTGTTTTAACTAATAAATCTTCTATGCAAATGGCTAAGAATATTCAAAAAATTTATGATGATTCTAAAGAACCTCTTTCTTGGCCAAATTGCTTTAATTCAGATAAGGGAATGGAATATATGGGAGATTGTAAGAGTTTATTGCTTAAATATGATATAAAAATACAATATGTTAAAACTAAGAAAGATAATGCTATAGCTGAGCGTGATCATCAGAAATTCGAACAGCATGCTTATATTCAGCAAGATGCTAAAGATTTTCTGCTTTCTTTATCAGAACGTTCTAGAGATTGGTTTAGGAGCCTTCATGTTAATGATGATATATATAATAATATTCTTACTCGATTAATACCGTATTCCTCTGAAAATAAGCACCGTGTGATATATATGAATTTATTAGTATATACGTGACAAATAATATAATAAATTTTATGTGACAAATAAATAAATTATTATAAAAAGAGCATGTCACGAGGTGCTTATTTTCGGAAATATACAGTAGATATATCTTCTAATGAGACAGTAGAAAGAGCACTTAATGAGGAGAAAATAATTGCTAAGTCAGCTGTAAAACATAGAAGACCTATTGGATATGATGAACCTTGTTTATCCTATTATGACTCTATAAGATATTTTCTTAAACCAGGTGAATTAGAACATGGTCTTGCTAGAAGAAGGATTACTGATATGAACTAAAATCCTGAAATTTTTAATATCAGGAGAATTCTTATACAAAAAAAATCAGCCTGTTTTATACTGGCTAATAAATAAAGAGGGTAATGGTCCAGAAAGATCTTTGTACGAAAAGAATTAATAGAGATTAAACACTACAATTTACTTTCAAAATGGGTACTCAATTAATAATTTACTATTCTTATTCAACATTATCATCTGCAATCAGCTTTTCTATTGTTCTGCTAATTTCTTTCTCAGCCTTAGATCACTTTTCTTTAAATATTGTGTAGAATAGGCTGTACAGATTTTTGATACTAGCAAGAAGATCTTTCTTACTTTGATACCATTTTTGATATCTACCCATCTTTCTATTATATACATCTTCATTCAGAAAGAGCATTATAGCAGTTGACTTTATATAATCTTCTAGGTCATCCGATTGTCACAAATTTTTTACATAGTCAACATATTCACTAACTAACTTGCTATCTTTTTTGTAATGAAGGCGTAATGCCTCTCTTATTACCTGAAGCTGAGCCTTCTCAATTCTTTTCCATGAAATATAACTCGCTGAGATTTCATTTGCTAGTATTCTATCTGTCATTATATACTAACACTAAGTTTTTGCTGTATAATAAAATGGTTAGTTTAAATTAAGAATAAAAAATTTTTAGAAAAAAAATATTAAAATATTAGATGAAATAGCTGACTGCTCATCTTTTATAAAGCCAAATCTGCCAATATTTCTTAAGGTATATTATTCCCATATTGCTGCAATGTGGATAGATATATCAGAATTCAATAATCCCCAATTGCCTATATTGTTATCCGATCATTTAATATCTATCTCTTGAAATCAAGTGGGTTAATACTTCTTTTTGTCTGGCGGATTATGTATGACACGAATCTTTCGCATCATAAGAAATTTGCAATTTGAGGCTTATCTTCTACACCCTCTAGAATATAACACTTATAGATATTAATAATTAGCTCTTTTTTGACAAGAGATTTTTTGAGACCTTTCATCTTTTGCACATTCTTGTGTTCATCTTCAGTTTTCAATATATAAGACTTTGATCAGTTTTCAGCATATCTTAATGCCCAAGTTCTTGCAAACTCATCTTTTCACTTCCCAATCACTTTCTTATTTTTTAGCTCACTTGAGCCATCTGGATGAATTATCCATTAGTCTGATGGAAGTTTTTTAAGTAATAGATACTCTTTAGGATAATCATTAAAGTAATAAAGATCCACATCTTTAATCATGTCTGCATAGACGTCCTTGGTCTTTATTTCAATAATTAGTGAATCTGTATTAGTATAATATAATTTAGCACGATCCCATACTTATGCTTGATATAGTTATATCAGAAATTATACATGTAATATTTACTAAGATCTAAAATTGAAGCCCTGACATAGATTGGCTTATTTAGTATAACATTCATCTGTTTTCAATGTACTGCTATAAGATTGCTTCCATGAAATATTTTATGACCAACTAGTGCCAGATCTGCTAACATTTTATGCAGTCAGTGCTTCTCTCCTATTGGTCATACTAGATCTACCTATATGTAACACCAGATATCTTCCATAGTTTTTCCAAATACAGCATTGTTCATTAATTTTCATAAATCTTTTTTGAAGGCGTTTTTAGCATTATGACTTCGCATAGTGTTGGCCATAATATATGGCTCTATTCATGAAAACTGATCAAATTCTAGTACTCGATAAACATATTCGAGTTCCATTCCTAGTTCGAGACATTGCTGAAGATTTTGATAATGAATAATATAGCGATCTTTAGTCTCCAATGTTGCTACCAATTTTTCTGTCTCGACAAATTTACCCTTACTCAATTTATCAATTAAATCTTTATTTTGATGAGGACTAAGCTCATTACGCTTAACTACTCGACGTTCTGAGCAAAATGGATAGTCAGTATGTGTTAAATAAAGGTATTTCAAATATTTTAATTTTACTTCCCAAGCATTGCCTCGTTTAGCAGTTAGAGAAATAGACTGAACATCAGGCAGTTTGTCTAAGTCAAGCCATCAAAATCCTCCTATCGGTAAATATTGAGACATAACCCATCTGTATAAATTATTAGCATCTAAATATAGGAGCTATTTATTTGTTTTATGTTTATTATATCCTTTCATTCTGGGAAAATTTGCTTTTGCTAAACATCGTGAGGCCATAGAATTTTTGTTTCGCATTCAGCATTAGACGAATTCATGCATATCTTTTTGCCTTTATAAAATAATTCGAGCTTGACCTTAGTTATCTTTTTTAGCATGTTAAATGCGAATGATGGTAATATTATATAATTCAGAGGGTCTAGTCCAGATACTTCCTTCATTGTCATTCAGAATCGCTGAATTGAGTTCGCTAATATTAAAACATCAGTCCTTAGATACAACATGTAATAATTCTCGAATGTTTCGCACCCTGCTTCCTTCTATACTGTCTGCGTATGATCATATTATTTTTGACTAATGGTGTAAATTTTTTTGTGCTCGCAATCGTCAACCTCCTTTAAATCTTCTTCCTTACATTTTCCATTGCACTTTTTACCCTTTATTTTATGCTTACATTTTTACAATTATTTTCACAATAATTTAGTCTGCCTAGCACTGTGTTAAATTTTTTTCTTGACAGAAGCTCTGTTCTAGAGAAGCGCTTTGGATCATTTAATTCGTATAGGTACTCACTTTTTTGTATAAGTAGTGGGAGTAAATGTTGTGAGATATTTTATGCTATAATCGGAAAACACTTTGCTAGTTGCTCTGATGTCTTTCTTAACCACACAAGTTATTTGCTACTTTTTCTAATGACGGGAACTGGAATTGACAGGAATCTATAAATTTGATCTGACCAATTATTATCATCTTATAATTTTCCATATTGTCCGCAATTATTTTGATTTTGTCTTCACTAACTAGATCCAATTCCTGTACTTCATGATGAAAGTTATAATGTTTCCCACCATGATAAATTAATGGGATCTTAATTTTGTCTGGCTTTATTCAGAGTTAGAGATTACAGCCACAATGTGCTGGGCCACAATATTTTCCAGTGAAATAGTCATGATCTCTAACCCTATTATCTTTTATATCAGCTCAAAGACTCATTTTACAAATACAACATTTGGTTGTATTTTGAATATATTGTCTTCTTCTATATTTAAGCCTTCTGTTCAATACATAGCTTCTGCTAGTTTTTCTTCTGTGGCCTCGTACTTTATTTTAACATAATCATGATATGCACCGCCTATGAATTTTCTGATTGAATCAAAATATTTTACTTTATTATATCAGATCTCTTATAGCTTTCTTTCACATATATAACATCTTATGGCAAACTTATGTGTTCGCTAATTTTGCTCTGTCATTATTATTTTTTCTGGATTATGTAACTTCAGCTTGATTATTTCTTCTAAGTCACGCTGGATGCTTTCCCATGACTCTGCAATTGAGTTAGAAGTACGCTTGGCAACTTTTTTCACAAGCTTCTCATCCATTTGAATTAAAGTATAACCATAACTATTAGGCTTCTGCTTCTGTAGTTTAACAATCTTTTTATTGATAATATTGTTTTCTATTAGATCACTATCTGCTTCGAGATCCTTAACGAAATAAAATAGCACATTTTCCATTGCCTTATAGTTTTTGAATTTCATGATATGCATTCCTTTTTCTAAGAAAATTTCTTTTTGCTCAGCATTAGGATTATTTCGACTATGACAATTGTACTTTATATATTCTTTGAGCAGATCCTTTCTTGAAAATGAAGCAATCATATAGTAACAGCAGAAATATTTTCATTTCTTATGCTTATTCCAACTACTCATAATTTGATTCCACCCACTTTCACCATTGATAAGACAATAGTATATATTTAATCCTGAAGGAATTTCATTGATATTACAGCGATCTCTCAAATCTTCCTTTCCTTCGGTAAATAAAATTAAATTCACTATATGTTCTCTTTGATAGTTATATTCTGATATGCGAAGAGGGTCCAGGTTTCTGGTCAATTGCTCTTTGTTATTTTTTGCTAGTATTGGATAAAATACATTTACTGCATAATTTGGATTTTTCTCTTCGAATAAGTCTATATTTCGTAATGTGACTGGGAAATTTATTCTGGTAAAATCTAGTATATTGTCAAAGCACTGTAACTTGCTTACATCATAAAGATTTCTTGCCCTAGAGTCCTATCTACGAGCTTCTTCACTGGCTAAAT
This sequence comes from Funneliformis caledonium, assembly GCA_910591825.1. Classification (NCBI taxonomy): domain Eukaryota; kingdom Fungi; phylum Glomeromycota; class Glomeromycetes; order Glomerales; family Glomeraceae; genus Funneliformis; species Funneliformis caledonium. Next base: position 14,541 of record CAJVPQ010001665.1, read on the forward strand.
AAGCTTTCATACATACTTCAAAACATCTGTTATCTTTATTTTGTGAGTTAATTATCCCTAGCTAAGGCTTGGCCCATATTTTCGGTAAAGCAAAATAAGAACAACCTCGGAGTAGTTGGTACACACTTATTTCTAAGAAGATTTTTTTACTATACTCTTTAGTTTAACCCGAATGTTGATTGTGTTTCATTTCATCGATTTTGTCTAGAATTTCATTATATTAGCGTGAGACTGTTTGGTCTATTCTATCCTGATGAATAACATCCAAGATTTCACTTGAAAATGCTATGTTTTGATCTATTCGACGATTATAATGTATTCTTTCTAGATTTACAAATCGATACATATGAGCTATAAGGACTATCTTTACTTTTATACCTCCTAAGCGAGCTAATTCTCTTCTGTAAACATCACTGATTTGGTCTTCAATATCCTCAAACATGGCTAAGGTATCTTCTTAATAGGAATAATTCTCTGGAATAATAGCAAGATAATCTACACATAAGCTTTGATCAGAAATTCTTCTAGTTTCTACTAACCTTTTTAGAGCTAGATCTTCTATTCTTTGAAATATTATTTTACCTTCTTCTTTAGTTTTGGACTTGTTATTTGATTCAGATTCAGAATCTGATGTATCTCCTTCATCAGCGATCTCATAGTCACTGTCCTCTTCCTCTTCTGACTCTGAGTTTTCTTCTGGTGGCTTGGAAGGTTCAGGTAATTCAGGTAGCATCAGACCTCACCAGAGATTTCTGAACAATTATCTTAATGTGCTGATGATACTACTAAGTAATCTGCTCATATTTTTTTAAAGATTATATATAGTTACAAAAAGTTTAAAATAAAAATTAATTTATTCAGATAATTAGAGTTACATATTTATTCAAAAAGAAGAGATTATTAGAATGGGATTTTATAATTGTCCATATATTCTTAGGACTGGAGAAGTGTGCAATAAGAGGTGTTATTGTCCAAAAGGGTGTAAAGTCTATTAGAAATCTCCTAGACGAATTCTGTATATAGAATGCAGAAAATTAACTTCTTCTATTTATAGTGCTTATAGGAAACATGCAAGTAAATATTGCATTCGAGATTTTTATCAGCATTAAAAGCTTGCAAAAATTCAGGCTAGTGATAAGCTAGTGCTGAAGAAGTTCTGAAAATGTTCTCAGAACCTAATATGTATGCATTTTTATTACATAATTTTTTTCAAGTTTTGCATATATGCTTTGTATCTTTGGTATTTTGCAACTCTGTAAATATTATTTGTTTTCATGTTTTGCTTTATATAATAGCATACATTAAAGGGTAATGTATGAGTTAAAAAAATATAGCATTCACATTCGCTTTGCCCTAATGGACTTGCTCATGTTCCTGCTATATTTTTTTTTCTAGCAAGTTACTACCATTATGGTATACTATTGGAAGGCTATGAGAGGATATATAAAATTACTATACTTGTCTCATATAATAGCATAAATTAAAAGGGTAGCATATAGGTCGAAAAAATATAGCATCCATATTCGCTTCACCCTAAAGGGCTTTGCTCATATTCCTGCTATATTTTTTCTCTTAGCAAATTACTACCATTATTGTATGTGAATTGGGAGACTATGAGAGGATATGTATGGTTACTATTCATGTCTTATATATGCGTGCTATAGGGAGGCAAATTGGTTATATTGTATGTGAAAATTATGTTATTCAGAATGAAAACCAAATAGGTTTCGGTCTTATTTGTGTCAAAGTGAAAATTTATTTTTTCATATAGGAAGCAAATGTTTACAGAGTGAATAACAATCAAGAAAGCAAATTGATTTCCTAAAGGCCACAAGTATAATTACAGTGAGTTTACGCTATATAAATTTTTTTGATATCCAAGGCAATCTTCTGGAATCATTTGGACGAAATGTGCCAAAAACCCCATTTTCTTACTACTTAGCTTTTAATTATAGTTTAAGATTTTTACAGTAATCACAAAGAGTTTTATAATAGAAAAATAATAAATACTTTATTAGAATAAAAAGTAAATAATAAAATAATAAGAAATAATAAATATAAGAAAGAAAATAAATAAGAAAAATATATAAAGTCAAAAAGTAGTCTTGCATTATCTTTTACAAAAGAAATTTTCTATATAATTATCAGTTTATCTTTTTTAATTTATAAAAAGTTTGTATTTATATCTATTTTATTATATATTTTAATATGTCAAATATATTAATTATATTAATTATATTAAATATGTTAAATATGTTTAATATATTTGATATTTTTAATATTTTGTATTTTATCACATATTTGCAGATCTGTAATTGTTAAAATTATAATATTGTTACGATTAGTTCTTTAAGATGCTTATGAGTGATAAGCGAAGCAATATTTATAGGTGGTAAGCAGAAGGTTTAATTTGATATTTAGATTTAGAAGAGTGTCAGTAAATT
>CAJVPQ010001666.1:0-16972 GCA_910591825.1 Funneliformis caledonium
TTTAATCAATATAAAAGGAAATATGAATCGAAATCCAAAAGAAATTATAACGAAATAACCCGAAAATTATAACAAATTAATGAAGCTATAGAATTGAAATTACAAAAAAAATCGTTAAAAAATATTTAGTTTTCCAAGAATTATATATAATAAAAATTAGAGATTGTGAACCAACCTTTCAACGGTCAGAAAGTGGTTATTTTACATAATGCAGCATTGATCCGTTGGACGGTTTGGAGTTTCGGTAACATTTTGGCTTGATGTAGTAGCATTTAAATCAGAGACAGGAACAACAAGAATAGAGATTACTTCTGTTGGATTCATGTTTGAAAAAAGTAAAAGATTATTGATTTGTAGTTTGAATTATATTTTTGAAGTTGATTAGATTCAAATTATATTGAAAAAAGTTATTTTATTGAATTATCGAAAAACGTTTAGCGCAAAATTCGCATATTTATAGAGTTTTCACCTACTAATATTAACAAGAAAAAGAAAGGTTGGCCCGATCTGCATTCATTCATTTTGATGATAAAATTTCTTTTGATATTTACAATAAAAAGTCATGATAATTGGCAGTATAGTTTTTAATCGAAATTTATTCTATTTTTAGTTTGATTATATTTTAAATTTATTGAATTCATTCGCTTCATTGATTCCAAAATTATTAAGTTCATTAGTGTTGAGCATTTTCTAAAAAAAAAAAAAAAAATCAGTTGCTTAATTTAGTAAACAAAGAATAATTTTCGATTTAACATTTCATTGTTTTTTTGTACTACAAAATGATCACCACAAATAAAATGATAACTTTGAAGTCGATGGAAAATACTTTTTTGAAATATCACAGAAAAATTAAATTTAATATAAAAAAAAAATATGCATATTGTTATAGATCATGAAGTTTCGTAGGTCGAAACTTTACTATAATTATACAAATCTATGCCTTATAACATTCATAAAAAAAAAAAAAGAAAAAGGGCAAAACCGTCCCATTTAGGTAAATATAGAAACTCTTGTCAATTTCGAAGGATTTCGTCAGATTCTATTTGTGATTCACGATTTCGATTTAACTAAATACATAATGGTTTTTAACAGGCTGGACTTGGGATAGATTCGAACGGGCTGGGCTGGGTTGGCATTTTAATACACGAATTTATAGCTTAAATTCCAGGCTGGGACGGGCTTCAAAATTTGGACTTATGCAGGTCTCTAGTCCCTAGGATCATTCCTATCAAAATAGCCATGTTTTAATATCATTTTCGCTTTTTACAAATTAATTTGACATTTTTTTGATATAGATAAGTGATTAGATTTCTCTAAAGATAGCTTAAATAATAAGGACAGATTAAGGATCGCTAGACATCAATAGTTAAGCTCATAATTCGGAAGATCATGTTCAAAATTTTAGTAAAAGTTACAGAATATTTTAGAGGAAATAATGCAAGGTCTTATAAAATAATTCACATCTCTATGAAAATTTGCCAGTAAAGTTTTAAATCGTATAAAGATTTATTAATGAGAAATAAAAAATTAAAAGTGACTTCTTTTTATCCTTTTCTTGCAAAAATTTTTGAATAGTTGCTATCTATAAAAAAAAGCTTTCAAGAGTAAATATTAGTGAAAGCTAGAAATAAAAGTTTCCTAAAGAAAAGATAAAAAGATTGCAAGTATTAAAAATGTACAATAAACAAATAAATTTAAAATAAAAAGCGAAAATTTATGGACTTTCCAAACACAATTTTTGTCAAAGTTCATTCGAAACTGATAGTTGGTCAGATGTTTCAGATGTTTTTAATATGATGGAAACTGAGAATGAATTAAAGTATTATAATTTCAAATCTACAAGTTAGTGATAAAAACCTTTCAGGGATCACCTGGTAAAGTGCAAACAATTAAAATGAACGAGAAGCAACGTATATACAAGTATGAAACATCTGAAACCTTTTACATAGAAAGAGTTGCATAAAATGCTGAAAACAAGCTCATTAAATATTTATTTGTAATCATCACTAAAAATAAAAATCAGATAATCCAGTAACTCATGTAGGATTAAACCATATGTGTCTCCATTTTGAGGTAAACACCATATCACATTTTAAATTTAAATTGAGCAATTAGGATGTAATAATCGTTTAACAAAATTAATTTACCAATCAAATATCGATTAATGTCGGCACTACCGAAATTACGTTTATTAAATCAATTGAACAGATCGGATTAATAAATCTACGAACAAAAAAAAAAAATTACAAAATAAAAGAATAACAAAATAAAGAAAACGGAATAAAGTTATAAAGTAACAATTCAATGGTGGTGAATGGAAGAAAGGAGTAAAGAAAGGAGTTTTCGTTGTGTATATCCAAAGGAATGTGAACTCTTTTAATTCTCAAACATCTTCGTATATAATAAATATTAACATTCACATTCTGGCCAACAATTTGGATCACATCTTTTTACCAAGCTTGTGTGTTTCTCATTAAAAGAAGGAGCTGAGAAAGCAACATTACTGAAGGCTGAAATGACGATTATAAGCATGAAAATGTGAATTTTCATGATGACTTTGAAAGTATTTGAAGGAGTAATTTCACAAATGTTTTATAATATGTGAATATATAATTAGATTCTTGACTTAAAGACGTGTATTTTTATAAGTAAATCAGATTAGAATTACAATTTAAATTATTTGATGGAATGGCTGTCTCTTGACAATGTAATAACAAAATTTCATCATTTTTATATAGTTATTTTTTAGTATCATGCCATGTTACCGGGACTTATCCTTAACAAACTTATATTTACTTGCTGGAGACTCTCATAAAGAGCGTTACAGCCCCGCCTTTAAGCCTCTCAAATGCTATAATAAATGTTTGCAACCAATCACACCATTGTAAATCATTAAAATAATCGGTTAGAAAAAAATTTTAAACTATTGTATATATGCAACGAATATAATTCTGTTCATAGAAGATAATTTGTTCAACATTTCGTTCATGTTAATTTTAGTTAGACTATAAAGATCAATTCTGACCAATTCGCAAATGCGATATTGGTGTTGTAATGCCATTGTTCGCTGTAACTAAGCCAAGAGACTTTGGCAATGTTACTAAGCCAAGTGGCTTTGGTAATGTAACTAAGCCAAGCGGCTTTGGAAAATATAACTAAGCCAAAAGACTTTTGTACGTACCTAAGCAATATGTTAATAAATTCTAATTCCTTTTTTGTTTCAATAACAAATTATGTAACGATATGTAGTAATAATTAAATAATAGATACTGTTACGTATAATTCCGCCTGAAAGATCACGATTTACGCTGTAAATAGTTTACGATAATTGTCTTTGTAGACATTTTTTATGCCAGGATGATACGAAGTAGAGACCTGCATAAGTCCAAATTTTGAAGCCCGGTCTGGCCCGTACTAAATTATAATTATTAGCGATGCGAAATTTAACAATTGAATCTTTTTATTTTTATTTCACAAATTACAAAAATAATAATATGTATTTTATTATAATAAATAAACAAAAATATTAATGAAGAGCACTATGTAATACAAAAATGCTATTAGCATTTACAAACAATATGAAATTGATTAACAGCAATAAAATCTTTTATTATACAATCAGTGGCGGCTAAATTATAATTAAATAATAATTTTTGCCAAAATTATAAAAAATCCGGGCTGGTACCTTGAACCCGGACTCGGCCCGGAAAACTAAACTTATATTTTCCGGCCCGTACCCGGCCCGTTGCAGGCTTCTAGTACGAAGGCTGGAAGATGCGAATCTCGTTTGAAATGAATGAAATTTCTTATTCGATAATGTCATTAATGATGTAAACTTCAATATTTTCGATATTGATTTAGCTCAAAGACTTGAAAAGTGCGATCTCTTAAAATTTCGTATTGCAGCTCTTCTTTCAAAAGAATAAATGATATGCACCTATTGCTTTGTCTAAAGAGGATTGACTTTTCAAGGATGTTTATTGAAATAGCTAATGGGTCACGTTTTATCTACTGAAGTAGCGGAGAAACTTTGAAATACTTTGTACAGATTGAAAATAAAGAATACTTCACAACATGCTTGTATACTTGTATACTTGTTATAATTTAGATAAAGCAGTCGTCATATTGTAAATAGCTTGAAAACATGGACTTACCGATTTTTGTCATGTCATTTTCGATCCACGAATTAAATAACAAGGTTTGTTTCAATTGTAAATATTACAGGTATTACAAATTTTATATTTAACATATTGTCACTATAACAAACTCTATGGATTTGATAATTAAATTTGAATTGGATGCATTTGCAAATAACGAAGGTGATGCCCACAAATAGTATATTAAATCCATGTTATTGTATAATTAATACAACTTTTTGATACTAATATAATGTTTTTACTAAATTAATATCTATTTCTTGACCAATTTTATAAGATATAGCTACAATAAACATTGCATTGCATTAATAAGTCCATTTTCTGCAGATTTTTAGCATCAATACAATGCTTTTTCTAAATTATATTACCATTTTCATAATATAAATCTAAAAAATTTGTTGCATTATAATTACCATTTTCTGCAACGTTTTTATACTAATAGAATGCAATTCCTAAATTTATATCAGTTCTATTAGCATTTTTATAATAATTAGCCAAATTAACATTCATAAACATTATTAAAAATAAGCTATTTCTAAATTTATGTCTGTTTCTTTACACTTTTCATAAAAAGCTAAATTAAAACATTGCATTATTAAATTCATGTTCTACAACATTTTAAAACCAGTAAAATGCTTTTTTTTAAATTTATATATATTCCTTCATCACATTTATAATATATTGCTAAATTAAATATTACAATATCAATACTTTTTTTGCAGCATTTTGATACTAATAAGATGCTTTTCTAAATTCACATCTGTTCCTTTGCCAATATCATAATAAAAAGCTAATTAATTGCTTTATTATTACCATTACTTTTTTAAACCAATAAAATGCCTTTTTAAAATTTACATCAGTTCTATTACCATAGTAATAAGTATTGCCAATTTTATATTGAGCACAAATATTCCATTTTAATTGCTTTTTGTATCAAAATTATTGCTAAATCATTACTTGTATTAAATATAAGGTGAATTCTTTCTTGTTTACGAAAAAAATTTAGGAGCAAAGTTATTTATAATTCTTTATAATGAAAATCTGAATTTTCGAAAATATTACTCTAAGGTTAGTGATATTCAAAATTTCAAAATGTATTTAATATCAAGTACATCACATCACAAGAAATTCTAACTATATAAATCAGACATTTCGGTGATGTTTTCCAGCTATCTCTTTTTTACAGGTTATGTATCGAAACACCAAAAATACTATATAGAATTTCACAGCTTAATATCTTTATTTACTCATCTAATTGGTAAAATAGACAAAATAAATAATCACAGAAAAGTTTGTGAATAACAAGAATTTTCTGACAAACTAATTGTCAATGGGTATTTTTAATTCGTAACCAATGGTTTTAATGAAATCGCTTCTAGAGGTACTTACTCAAAATTTGATAATCTATATGATCTCTCATACTTTATAATATGTGTTTACATTTATAATGAAAGATTATAACTATATTCAAGGTCATGACCGGCCATGGTCTTAATATTTGAAAGTAACATGCGTATTTTATTTAATTTTTATAAATATCATTATTAATTTGCTGGTATATACTGTATATTGTATATGTAAATTGGAAGTGGATGTGAAAGTTTTTGTTTTAGATGAAATATTCTTTAATTATATCTGGATCTACTATAAATGAATTTTTATCTAAATTTATTAACATATTCACATTTTGAATATCTGCTAATTGCTGTATAAGCTTAATTTCGAACGAAACTGTTTGGTTCATCACCGCAACAAAGCTAAGCTGATTAAAATTCTTTTTTTTTTTGATTTATTATTTTATTGTTTTTATTAGTAATCCTACCTAACAATGTCCTGGAGTCGTTATCATAATGAAAAAACGTAAAGTTTTAATAAATCTAAATAAATAATATTAGGTCAATCATTATTTTTAATTTTTTAATTTTTAAATTTAATTTATTTTTTTTTTTTTATTATTTTAATAATCGGTTTTTAAGTTTTTAAATTTTTTTAATATTTTAGCTTCGACTTTATTTTTTTTTTTAAATTTCGTTTTTTAAAAAAATTTCAGCTTTGGAATTATTTTTTTTTGTTTAATTCCATTTTTTATATTTCGTATTTAAATTTTTTTTTTTGGTTTAGCTATTTTTTTATTATTTTTATTATTCTTCTCCTGTTCTTTTATATTTTTATATTTCCTCTCCCCGCTCTGGCCTTTTTTATCTTTATATTTTTTCATTTTCATTTTAATTTTTTATTCTTCGTTTAATTGATTCTTTTTTTTTATTTTATTTTTTTTTTTTTCGTATTTATTTTATTTTCCTTTTATTTTTTGCTTCGTTTAGTTTTTTTTTTTTTTTATTTATTTAGTTTTTTATTTTTGTTTTTTAGTTACGCTTCATTTTTTATACAGTTATTAAAAAAAAAAAATAAGATGGAAATCAGGTCTAATTACAAGATACTGGCTAACGTTAATATGAAGAATTTTACAAATCCTATGACTATCCGACCCCAATTTGAAAAATCTGAGCGAAACTAATAACATACGTAACATTAAACTTCCTCATCCTCATCCTAAAAACGAAAAAAATATAAATGATATATCTTCTGCCAGAGACTGATTCTCTGGCGGAGGTTTTTTGAGAATCACAAACCTTGACGTACTGTACAGGGTTGCTATATTTCAGGCTTTCTCGCCCGCAGATAAAGTATTCTCCTCCACCACCGTTTCCCATGACACAGTTGTTGCGATGATAAATTAAATTAAATGGGCATTTACTATTTTTTTTTTTTTTTAAATGATCTTTGTCATACTTTAAAATAAAATCATTATTTAATAAAATAGTGTGTTCTATATACGTGATTCAGGATTCAAGACTTATTTTAGTTATCTCGCATTTAATTTACAGAAATTATTCGTTACACTTGAGGATGAAAGAAAATCCAAATTATAATACATTTTTTCTAGCTTGGAAAGTATATCATAGCTAAAAACATAAAAAAGCAAATGTGAGTATTTTGATTTGGTTTTAATAATAATAATATTTAGGTAAATGCAAATATGAAACTGTTTATTGATATAAAAAACTGGAGTCACGACGGCGTTGGTTGTGTGTATTTCACGTTGCGTTAAATTTTCTCACAAGCATTAAATAAAATATATAAAATCAAGATTGAAATTATTTTACAGAAAAGCTCGCATTATCATGAATGCCTTGATAGTTTAGAGAATATTCATATGATTAACTATAATCTATACGTTATTGCTTAAATAAATATTGCGAATGGTTTTCTCTTAACTATTTCCACAAAAAAAAAAAATTAAAAAAGGAAGTAAGTAAATTTCTTTTAAAATGTAAAATCAATGATTTATTTGTGGTTAAACATAAAAAGCCGTAGCACTGGTCATCGCTTTCCTAAGAAACAAACAAAGTTATACGATAATGTCACTAATTTTACAAGTTTACTGACTGACCTTTTTGATCATTTAATCATTGGATGCTTTATGCATAAATTAAAAACTATGAAAAATTTATTTTAAAAATCATATTTAGCGTATAAAAAATGTAAATTTTTATATTGTTTTATATTATATTATTTTTATTTTATTTTTTCTTTTGGAGTTACTTCCCATTCTGCTTCAATATTATCAATTTTTTTAAAAAATATATAAGTAGCTTATTATTTTTCATTATGTAATATATCATTTAATTTGTTATAAATAAAAATTATCAAGTATTTCCGTTGAATTTGATTTATTTTTCAAAAACGAAAAACGTACAGAGCAAAGAAATTTGCTCAAAACACTCAATGAAGAAATTGTCAAAAAAAGTAACTTCATTTCCAAACTGAGGAAATAGTTGTTAGTAGAAATTATTTTCCATATATAGGAATTTGATAAAAAATAATTCATTTTCCAAGAAAACAATGCCCACCACAATGCAAACCATGCAAAAAAAGTAGAATTTCACAAATATACCATAGCCTGCACAAAGTCCGGATTTGAATCTTAAGAAAATTTATGGAAACAGGTTCGAAGGGCAAATCATTACCAAAACTCGAGAACAATTATGGAATAGTATTCGCCTTAGGATTGCTTGCTATTAAAAATAGTAAGGTCATCCAACAAATATTAAATAGTTTACTTTTTTCATGTAAATGATTAGTAATTTGACTTTGATAGATTAAGTAATTGCCTAAAGAAAAAAATCATCCAAAACATTTTAAAAAATGTAGTTGTATGGCAGGTACTTGAGTGATACCTAAGCATGTAAATTGAAAAAATCAATAATATAATTTTTTTTTACGAAAATTTTACGCTATATTTAACGTTAAATAAATGATCATAATAAAAAAGTATAATTATAAAGCTGGATCATAGAGTTATTTGGCTATAAATAAATGCAAAAGATATTAAGATTATTTTATTTTACGAATTAAGACAAAAAAAAAATGTCAGTTAAAAAATTTATTTTTCAAAAGTTTTACATGATGCTTTCTAATAATGAAATTTGAGCTTTGATTTTTAATAGTACTTTGTACTTGTTTGCCATTTAGAGAACAATATTTCATTATTTTAGTTTTCATTCATAAAGTGTAAACCTTTAACGTGATTTGAATTACGATGCGCAGTCCGATTTTTTTTTGTTTCCGCATTTGGCAAGTCGTACTAATTACTAATTAAAGATAAAATTTCGTCTTACAATTAATAGTATTGCGCCTTTCTTTTTTTTTTTAAAAAAAAAATGAACTTTCCAAAATATGAGTGAAACATTCATCCAGATGAATGGATAAATGACATTCGAACTTATTATCATTTTAGTAATAATCAAAATCACATTGAAATTAGTAAAATAAAATATGCAATTTCATTAGTAAATGCTACAATCAAACTCCCAACCGGAATTGATAATTTTAATAAGCTACTTAATGCACTTAAAGAGGATATTTCCTTTTCAGTATTCAAGAATACAAATAAAAGAAAAATGAAATTATTAAAATATATTCCCGAGAGAGAAGGCGGTGAGACTTCAAAATTCATTTCCAAATTTCGCCAATTATGTTATAATGCCGAAATTAACGATATTGAGGAACAAAAAAAGTACCTTAATCAATCACTTTCATTAAATCCTTATTTATTTAATGAATTTTCAAAGAGAAAAGATAAAATTCATTCTATAAATGTATTAATTAAGGAATTTGAGGAAATTGCTATGGATGAATCAAATTTAATTAGAAATGGATCTGTTGTAACTTTAAAACACGTTGCTATGGGGCAATATTTAAGTTCAATAAAGAATTTTCGTTATACAACTGGAAGCAAGAATCAAATGGTATATCTTTTATTTATTTTAATTACGTTAGATTAATTTTTTATTCATATATATATTAAATTTAGGTTTTTGCAAATAATTGTTTTAACTCGGATGCTTTATGGAGAATCTCATTTGTGTATGGTCATGAAGGACCGGCTTCATATGCTGATACTACTATACACATATACTTACAACACAAAAATTCTAATCTTTATTTTGGAATTTATAATTGTTATAACTCTCCAACAACTAACCACACAGAGGGTAATCTTTAATTTCATTATTTTAATCGATAATATTTTTAAAAAGGTTTAATTGATATTTTAATTAAATTTAGCAAGCTGTGGTGTGCGATCAGAATGGAAGTTTAATAATAGTAAATTAGAAAATTATCAAGGATATTTGAAATCAAATGATATTATTAATATCGTAATCAACAAGTTTTTTTACGAAGTCATGATTTTCAATTTACTATTGGAAATGATACTTTTCAAGAAGTTGTCTGTCATAATGAAAGGTTATACCTAATTATTAATTAATTTGTTATTATTTTAATTAAATAGTTTTATTTCTTTAGTGGTGCATTGAGCTCATTTAGTAGAATTAAAATTTATATCGATAAATAATATATTTGATTTATTTGACTATATTTTATGTCCCTACTTTCTTTGCTATGCGTCAACCATTTCGGTTCCGTCACCATTTCATGTCATTTATAAATCTGAAGAATTTGAAATTTTAAATTCAATTAAATAATTCCAAGAATTTTAATTTTTATTTTTTTTGTGTGATGTTCATAAGAAATCCTGGTTTGAACGAATTATTTAGCAACCCAAATAACTTAAAATATAGATAAATACTAGGAAACGGTTTCGGAAACCGTTGTTAAGTTCGGAGTACAAGGGTAACGAAAGGGACCAACCACGTATCGACTCAATTTTGAGCGGGCGGACAAACAGACACCGGGCACAGACATATATAGTCCTTCGCTTACGCTCCGGACTAATAAATTTAATCTTCATGGATTTTAATTAAATGAATAAAAAGGAATGTTCATATTAGTAAATGTATTTAATTATATTAATACAATTGATATTTATTATTTCGTTTTGCAAATTACAAAAATAAATGATTTGGTAAAAAAAATTAAATAAATGTAAAATGTATGTATTGAACCTTCAGAATTTTTAAATACCATTCTAAAAAATAATTCAAATTATACAGTTAAAATATTTTTTTTTGCTTTTCCTTACCAATAATAACACTACACTATCTAATTTTGTACAAAATTCCATTATAAAAATATTTTTCAAGTTTTCAAGTTGATATTACTTTAGATTTTAATAAAGTGAACTTAAGTCTGATTGATATTAAAATATACAAGGTTATCGCTAAAACGAAAATAGACGGTAAAATTGCAACTATGGTTCAAAAATCTGGCTGCCTTGAAATAAACATGATGCAAAATTTTTGTCAATAGAAAACTTTATAGTCTAAAGTAAGAAAAATAGTAAGTTCTGTTATTTACTAACAATGGTATGTATCATCGTTTATGTATCATCGTAAATAATGACTGAAGCTTCATTATTTGATTGGTAAATGATCTAACATAATTAATCAATATCTTTGATCATGGCCGGACGATTGTCTGGCTCATTATCCCACCACTCTAAAAATTTTATTCATCGTAAACATAAATTTATATCCTTAATAAATTTTAGATAAAAATATATAAATGATTACATAATCTTCATATGTACTTCGTAACAATTCTTTCTCTAAGTCCTTTTGAAATTTTTATAGACCAATGTCATGCACTTCATCTATAACATGAAAGGAGACGACCACTTGTTAGCTCCCATAAATGTACGCCAAAACTATAAAATTCATTATTTCGTAAGTTGCGAATGTATTGTCATTTTTTCTTTCTTCAATAAATCTTTAGAGTCAATATAAGGAGTAACAACAAATTCTTTTGTCGAATTAGCTACTGCTACAATTCTTTTAATAAACCAAAGTTTGCTATTTAATTTCGTCTTGATTGAATTAATATATTGCCTGAATGCTATTCATATAAAAAAAATCTCTTATTTAGTTACTAAAAAGAAATTTCTCCCCAAGAGAGCTTTTCAAAATTATTCTTCAAATATTTTTAAGCGTACCGTCATCAGCATGTTCAATTACATTTTTTTTTACAAAAACAATAAATAAAAATATAATATAAATGTCAATATAAAATTATAATTAATCTCATTGGTTTAGATATTTATCTTGGCATGATGATGAAATGAAAAAGATGATATTGCTATGAAAATCAACTTCCCGTTGATGTTCAAGCTAAATTATTATGAGTATTAATTTTAGCTTAAGAATTTTACCAAATATATAATACATATTTCATATTAATTACCTCACAAACGAGTTCTTTAACAGTGGCATTGATAAAGAAATCAAGTGGTTTTCCAATGTATACGATATACTTTTCAAATTACCTATCTCTTTAATATTGCTAAAATGTTTGTATTCATAGAATTTGATATCGATGTTTAAAATATTTTTATAATCGAATCATTTGAATTATTGTCAATTTACATTTATAGCGAGAAAGTGATAAAATATAAGAGAAAAGCAAGAAAATGCAACTTTGGTTGATCATATCAAATTAATATCGTTATTTCCAGGGCTTAAAATTATTATAGCCGTTAAAAAAGTGTCGTTTGACGCAATGACGTTTTTAATTGTTCATAATAAATCTATCCATGATAAGAGCGACATTTTTTCCATATTGTCGTATTCAGTTCTTTCGTTTATGTATTTATAAACAATTTAAATGTAAGCAGAAAGTTTTACTTGAGTAAAAATGAAGTAAAAATGACAGAATATTTATTTAATATTATCAAATTAATCAGTGTTGCCTCAAAGTCGGCGCTCTACAATTTCGCTTGATCAATATTTTAAATTCTATAAATTCCAAGTACTATATTCTAATTAAATTAAAACTGCGCAAATTACGAAATAATTACATAAAAATATTTGAATTATCGAATACTAATAAAATCGGAAATTAAAAATAAAAAATTAAACGATGTTACATATGTGAAATTAAAAAGTTGAAACGGCGAAAACGAAATTATCGCGAAGGTGTAAGAGAGATTGTAATCAAAGAAAGTATCACAATGGCGAGCGTGGATATTGAACTGTTTAGGGATTTCCAGCTCGTATATATAAAAAAAAAACATAATTAAGCTAGCCTGGCGTCTTGAACATTTTGTCATACTGGCTCGACAATCATCAAAAGACTTAACTGTAAATATCGAAATCGATTTTCATGGAGATTTCGGCCGGAATTTAAAGTGTAACAATAAGTTAATTCGAAATGCTGCGGCGAAAATGAAAATTTAATGTATTTTTTTAAGTTGTTACTGATGGTGGTAGAGGCGCCGAATTTTTTTTTTTTTTCAAAAATTTTATTAGAAGGTGGATTTTTTTTTTAAAGAATTTATTTTTGATTCATTTTGCTAGTCTGACGAGTTTTTAAAAAAATAAATAAAAATTTTTTTTTTAAATTTGTTATTTGGCCTACAATTTATTCAATACGGAGCTGACTATTTGTTTTAAAGAATTTTAAAAAATTATTATAATAAAGTAAAAAAAATATTCTAATTAATTTTAATTAAGAATTACAAATGTTAATTAAAGGGAACAAGATTTTATGTTGATCTGATCAATTTTTATAAAAAAATCGCGCCTTATTTTTTAAATTTCATTTTAAAAAAAATTTACTAATTAATAAAAAATCTTTTAACAAACTGAATATACCCGAAAGTTCTATAAAAATTAATAATGAGAGGTATTTTATATATTTTATAATAGCAGTCGTTTATGCGCATATTGCCATATCCGTAAATATAAAATTTAACCTTAAAATAAAATCGGTAATAGTTACAAATAATTGAAATAATTGTCAAAATTATTTAATGAAAGATTTTTTACGTTTTAATTATGAAAAAGTGCCAGTTTAGATATTATTTTTTATATTATCATATTAGCTACTTTAATAGTGGCCTATACAGAATATTGCTGAATTTGTCAAAACTTAATAGCATCTGAAATTCGGTATTACTTAGAATTTAATATCCTAACACATCTGAAACTGGATTTTCAAGCTTACAAAATGTATCAAGATGGGTGTACAACGAAAGCACGAGAAGCAACTTCAAATTATTTTTAATACATTATTCATTCCTATTTAAGTTAAAAGTTGGTAGCTTTACCTATCAAAGATTTAATCAATATAATTTTCAATTCATTTTATTTTAATGTTTAGAAAATAGAGAACTTCACATTTTTGAATCTCATTGATTACGACAACTTTGATAAATGATACAATAATAACTTGTCAACTTTAAAATCTATAGTGGCTCTGAAAATTCAAGACTCTGAAATTTTCTTTTGATTACATAATGAATTCTTATCACAAATAATGATTCAAGTCACATAACTCGAAGCATTAATTATTATATCTGTTACGTTTGGAGCATTGACAATTAAATTTTGAGATATTAAAGTTTCAATTTTAACAATAAATCGTATCAGTTAGATTAACTTTGATAGTTCGTAATAGTCGACTAAAAAAAGAATAGAAAATCAATGAATCATAAAGGTATTGCAAAACGTTCCTAATACAAGCTTCTCTGAAATAAATTTGTATCATAATACACATTAAATAGAAATCTTTCAAAAACTTAAAGCAATATATTTCTGTATTAAGTTGTTATATCTCTTATTAATAAATAATAACCAAATTATTTTAAAAAGAAGAAACAATTAGTCTAATAAGTCATATAAATGGTATTATTCAATAAATTAGATAATATTGATAAATTTTTCTATATGAAACATAAACAAATACGGATTGAAAGAGGTAATTTATGACCTTTGCAATAGAAAGGGGGAAACTGCCGGAAAAATCAATTTTAAATTATATGAAAATATGATTTTTAGGTCAAAATATGTTCAGATTTGTATTATATTAACTCTCTTTTTACTTTTCAAGCCGTTCCCCCTTATCTATTGCAAAGGTTCCATTTACTCGTTCTCCATTCTATTGCGAGAGTAAAATTATTAATATACTTCGCGTGTGGATTAATAATCCATCCTCATTTTCACATTTTTACATATATGGTAAGTAACAAAGTTTAAATTTATAATTCATATTTGAAATTATATATTAAAAGTAAAGCTTTCATTACTGTTGATTTAATATAATTCCCTAAAAAAACATTTATTTTTAATAAAATAATATAAAAATTATCTAATGTATGAAAAATAAAATAAATGTAATCGTGTGTGGCAAATGTTTTCATATCAAAAGGATAAATAAATTCCAATAATGATAATCATGCAGTTACTACACAAAAAAAAAAATGAAAAAGTTATGTAGAAGGTTAAAGATTAGGAGTTAATACATTGATTGTTATTGATATATTGAGTTTGTAAAGATTGAGGTTCGATACTTTTTAAGGAATCGGGTAAATTTGGTAAGCTACTTATTTTAGTGTTATAACAATCGAGTTCCGTTAAGGAGTGGGGTAAAGTTGGTAGAATAGTTATTGGAGTATTATGACATCTGAGTACTGTCAAAGAGTTGGGTAAAGTTGGTAGGATAATTATT
The DNA here is from genome assembly GCA_910591825.1 of Funneliformis caledonium. NCBI lineage: Eukaryota > Fungi > Glomeromycota > Glomeromycetes > Glomerales > Glomeraceae > Funneliformis > Funneliformis caledonium. The sequence goes on from CAJVPQ010001666.1 coordinate 15,126, forward strand.
TGAGTATCAGAGCAATAAAGTTCCGTTAAGGAGCTGGGTAAAGTTGGTAGGATAGTTATTGGAGTCCTAAAGCAATAAAGTTTCGTTATGGAGTTTGGTAAAGTTGGTAGGATAGTTATTTGAGTAAAAGAGCAAGAAAGTTCCGTTAAAGATTTGGGTAAAGTTGGTAATCTATTTAATTCGGTGCAATAACATTTGAGTACCGTTAAGGAGTTGGGTAAAGTTGGTAGAATAGTTATTTCAGTAAAAGAACAATTAAGTTTCGTCAAGGAGTTGGGTAAAGTTGGTAAGCTATTTATACAAGTGCGATTGCAATATAGTTCCGTTATAGAGTTGGGTAAAGTTGGTAGGATAGTTATTTTAGTAAAAGAACAATTAAGTTTCGTCAAGGAGTTGGGTAAAGTTGGTAGGATAGTTATTAGAGTATTAGAACAATACAGTTCCGTTAAGGAATTGGATAAAGTTGGTAGAATAGATATTCGACTATTTGAACAATCAAGTTTCGTTAAGGAGTCGGGTAAAGTTGGTAGGATAGTTATTTGATTATAAGATGAACAAGTACCAGAGCAATCAAGTTCCGTTAAGGAGTTTGGTAAAGTTGGTAAGCTGGTAATATTACAAGTGAGTTTTACTAATTTTCGATATCTTTGCAATCCGACAAAAAAATTTAATATTTTATCCTTATTTGTATCTGTAATGGTTAAACTAAAAACGGTATCATCATGGAAAGATGATTCAAAGTTTCTGATCCATTTTTCAAATTCATGTTTGTTTTCTTTAATCTTTTCTTCTAATTTATAGATAGTTTCTTGTTTGGTTTTGTTTTCTTCTTCTCGCTCTTTAATCTTTTGTTCTAATTTATTAATAGCTTCTTGTTTGGTTTTGGTTTCTTCTTCTCGCTCTTTAATCCTTTCTTCTAACTTATTAATTGTATCTTGTTCGGTCTTGGTTTCTTCTTCTCGCTCTTTGAACTTTTCCTCTAAATTTTTGAATTGTAAATGTAACAGTTTATTATTTTGTTCTAATTCCTTATTTCTAGTTTCCAAGTCTGTTAAGGCTTGCTTTAAATTTTTTTTTAAAACCATTATGTAATAAGAAAATTTTACAATTGTTCTAAGGATTAATATTCTCTTTTTATGCAAGGACAGTTCAGCCCTCGGTTTAAATTTTTCTCACATTTATAACGACAATGAAATTTCCATAAATATCTAGTCTTCGGACTATCATTCCTTTTTTATAATGAACAACCAACTATTTAATTTTTTTTTTCAATACATTTCTATTTAAGGTTATTGGAGTATATCCTTACAGAGTACAGTCCAACGATCTTTTTGAGTACAGTCGTGTCACTTTTTTAGCTCAGTCATATGAATTTGGGTTCTGATCATCGGACCACGCAGTCCTAAAATTATTTGAGTCGACAATTAGTTTTAACATCACACAAGCTTTTTTTGTGATCAATTTCATCATATGATAAAACTTTTTTTCCCGTTCACTATATTCACTATAATAAGTGGTTTCGCAGTGAATGATTTTATTATAATTTTAATATAATGAGTAGTTTCGTGGTTGAGTGATTTTTATTATAATGTCTTGTTATTATAATTAATTTATTTTAATCTTTTATAATGAGTTTAATATTTACATATATATTCTCTTAAATTTCTTTATAGAAATATTTCAAGAATAATGCTACACCGGAGAAAATACCAAATGTTAGTTATTAAAATAATTATCATGTCATGCTGTAATATACATATATAAAGACTAAAATTCTAAAATGTATATATCATTACAATTAAAAAAATAAAGCTTTCTTGCAGCAAATTATTAAATATTAGGATTAA
>CAJVPQ010001667.1:0-16970 GCA_910591825.1 Funneliformis caledonium
AAAATTCTAATTTTATTTTAGTTAATTATGTATTAACTAGGGTTAAATGTCGATTATTTCGCAAATTTTGGGGTGGTCCTAAACTTTTGGCCAGGGAGTGTACATATTAGCTTGACATTAAAATGACTATAGAATCCTGGATATTATAGTATTCATAAAATATAATTTTGTATACTTCATCAGAATTTTAGAATATAAGGCATATACAGTCAATGACTAAAATTATGCAGACATTTTGATTTGTCAAAATTAGGCAGATCGATCATTATGTGATTATATAATTAAAACAATACGTCATTTTTTACTTATGACGATAAACAATATCCCAAACCTTTGCCTCTTTTAAATAATTTCATGTCAAATATGAAAGTACTTATTTCTAAAACTCGTAGTGCTATTACTTACGGTTATAAATATGGATAGTCAGGTTATACTATAGCTAAACAGCTAGGGTGCATGTCTATATTATTCTTAAACGTCTTCGCAAAACTGGTTCTTTAACACTAACTTCACCACCATCTAGTATTAAAGTACTTGAAAAGTATGTAAAGAATGCATGGAAAAATTTTCATCCGGAATATTAAAAAACTAATTGATAGCTACGCGACGAATTGCCACAATTAGAAATAGGATTAATTATTAAATTTTTTTATAAATCAATAAATAAAGATGTATTTGAATTTATTTTGTTAAAATTTTATTTTTATTATATTATGTGTATATAATTTTTTTTGATTTTAAAAATGTCTGCATAATTTTAGTCATTGACTGTAAGATTAAATCATCAAAAATGAAACCTATATGTGATTCATTGTTAAAATACATATATCATATTTATGGGAAGAATATTACTGTGAATTTCACAGACTTAGATGATAATTGTGAATTTGTGTACTAAATTTTCCAGAAAACCTTGATCCAGATCCTGAATATTGTATTAATAAAATAATATATTGTCCAGCTATAATACATGAAGGTATGTGTGACATAAATTAGCACATTTTTGATTTTTGTTAAAGTATATATGATGTAATAGGTGATACACTGCTTAAATCAGCTGTGAAACTATGTTTATACGATAAATTAATTTTCATACATAAATCGATCCTCCAAAAATATTAAATTTTTTTCTCATAATATTTAGCAGAATAAAATTTAGCAGAATAACATTTACTGATATGAATATTTGCTTCAAAGGAACAGGCTCTCTGATATCATCGATTCTAAATAGAATATATTTATATAATATTACTAGGTCTTAGTATTAACTATTGAGCAGTCAGGTAAGCAAAAAAAGTCCATATATACATTATCCCTAACGTCTTTTGTAAATGTTGAGATCTTTAATATACATTCTGCATGTCTTACTCTTAAACATAAAATTTTGGCATAAAGTGCTTTGCATATTTCTCTTAACTCTTTTTCCCAACATGAATGCAAGTTAGAAAGGATATTAATGGAGAGATTTAAAAAGACAAGTATATTAAATTCAAGTTATTTATCGCTTATTATTTTTTCAGCAAAATTCTAACACTATATTTTTCATCATTATGTCTTCTTTTGCATTATATAAAAATATTTATAATTTTTTACTTAATTCACTTTCAGATCATATTACTATAATTTTTGTTATTTTTCAACTAATAGAAGATGATACATAGTATTTAAAAGATAAGTTAAGAGAAATAATTCATCAGGTAATTATAGTAGTAAAAAAAATTATGATTAAACTTCAGAAAAATATTTGAAACTCGTTAATATTCCCTTGAAGGTTAGTGATTATTATTATTATTTATCAGATTTATAATTCCAAATGATGATTGCGCAGAATGATATTTTTATAATCAAATGAAGTGAGTACTTATAGCCATGTGAGCACAGGTTTAATAAGACACATTAATTTCTTAGACACATGAGGGTTAGATCTTAGTTATGATTTATAAAGAAAAAAATATAGTATTCATGTACATTGTTAATTGTATGCAGTCACATATAGTTGATAATTCACTTGAAATATATTGATAGATCTACGCACATGATTCTAATATCAAAAGATTAATTATATTAGTACTAATATAAGGCTTTTGTACTAGTTTAATAATGCATACAAAGGTGTAAGTAGTCTTCAGAGTATCAAAGAATCAAAACAGAAAGAACTGTTCACTAAGAATAAAATTGAGATGAACTTGCGTATGTTGAAAACTAATCTTAAAAATAGCAAAGCTCTATACGCTCACCACTTCCATAAATATTTAAAGAAAAAAGTGCTTCAGACTTATCATGATACATTCTACTTGCCAGTCAAGTGATTTGTGCAGATTCAGAAATGGTGAAAACTTTGAAAGTAGAAGCATATAACTTTTTTATGGTAAGTAATTTAGCAAATAGTATTTTGTATTACCATAGTTTACTTTCAACAAAGAGTATTATATTAATATTGTGATTCCATAAGATCTGGCAGAGTATATGAAAGTAACTGCTCCAGAACTTGTCAGAGATAATTGTGATTCCTTTATTTTAAATTTCATAAATAGTATTACAGATATCTCAAATAATAGACTTTTACATGATAAAAGTTGAAAAGAATCTAATGAAAAACTAGCAAAAATTACATTATATATACTTGATATCTTATAAGTATTTTAGTAATAAGAGCCTTAATATATTATAATAATCATATTTATCATTTTTTAAAATTTCTGTTTAAAATTGCATTTAATATTATTCTTTATAAAAGAGATATTTGAAAAAATCCCACCTTTAGTCTAAAACTGATTAAGTCATAAAATGAAAGGACATATATGATTGATATAATAGTTCTGATGATTCAAGCATTATTAAAGATTTTCTAATTAGAAAATCTGGTTACATTTTCATAGCCGAGCATTAAAATATAGCTAGCAAAGATCGAAAAAGAGTTGGAAAATGATCAGATATTATGTTTATCATTAGTTATAATAATAGATCATATGAATTAATTTATGATGAAAGTTCTCATATTATTTATGATGAACAAAAAAAGGAAAATGATATAGTAAAAACTTGAAGAGTGATGAATGATGGAATGTATTAGGATGTAAACTAAACAAAAATGATTTTGGTATTATTGGAATCCAAATCTCTAGAACTAAGATGCATTTAAATATCTTCATTTGAGATATGGATAAGATATATTACTTCTATAATTTATGTATAGTTAAAATTCTGATACAGTTAATAGATGGGAATACAGTGTTTAAATTTGTTGAAACTTTATTAACAATACGAGTATATGAATACAATTCTTATATTTTATTTGCTTAAAATTAACACATACTTATAATTATAGAAAATCTTACACATCAATATATCTCTTCTATATTATGTGCTTCCAACTAGTTTAAGTAGTAATACAGAAAATAGCTTTACAGTATCTTCTTCATCAAGATCATCATCACTACCAAAAATGAAAAAAAGAAAATCTATAAAGTTTAAAAAAAATAATCTAATTGTTGTTTTGTATTACTGTTTTAATAAACCTGATCCTGGTAGTCAATTTCATATATAATAAATATTTAATTATATTTTTTAGTATGGGAATATACTGGATAATAAAAAATTTCTTGGCAAATTTCAGCCAAGGTGCCCCTGCCAAATCACATGATTTTTTATTTTTGAATATTAACATACTTATATTATATTATGTAAGCATGTAATCTGAAATAAAATGTTTCAGTGAGATTGATTCATTAAAACAATACATTACATTAGCAAGGCCAAAATGATAAAATTAGGGCTGAGAATCTTGAGCTTAAGGTCAGAGTTGCAAAATTAAAAGACAAGCAATCACAAAATGAATTAATAAAAAACTTATCTGTATCATGAAAAATATGATTATGTATTAATTTAGTGAAATTTCTTCAGCGCTAGGCATCCCTGCCAAATGATTTTTTCTTGTTGACCATTAATCAGGTATAATATGCATTTTTGATCAAAGTTTTCTAGTAGATCTCTCGTGACATTAATGTGTATGACTATATTCTTGTAAAATTCTCAAAATTTTCTTATAAAATTTCTAAATCTATAAAATTCTCAAATTTTTTTATTAGTTACCTATAGTAACAATGACTGGTATACTAATATCATTTTTCATGTATATTACTCAAAGCAACTTAATCAGCTTTTTTATTCTATCAAAATAGATACATGGTAACGTTTTATATCACGAAAATATTTATTATTGCTAGAATAAGCAAATAGATCCATTCTGAAGTAGAAGATTTGTTAAATAAAACGGTTAAAAATTATATTAAGCAAAAAGAGCATTAGAAGATAAAGCCTATTACTAGTGACTGTGAAACTTCATTAAAATAAGAAAATGAGAAATTGTGTATATCAAAGCAGGTATTGGAAAAAAGATTGAAGAACTTCTTGACTTACAAAGCAATATAAGTCTTGTGAAGTAGCTATGACCAGGTCTTTGGAAGAGAGTGGTGAGAAAGTCACCTAATTATCAAATTCAGTAGCTTTTTTAAAAGTATAATCTCTGATACGAAAAAAGCTATTGTATCAGCAAAAAAGTCCATTGACATGTTAGAGAATAAATGCTAGCATCTAGAAGATATATTTCTATTAAAAATAGAAAAATTATCGCTCTTGTTGATCAGATCCTTTTCAAAATGAAATATAGTGATGTGACTATAGAATCAGAAATATATTCTAGCATTCATGAAAGAAAATTATGGACAAAGAGATGTAATGAATCTGAACATGATCTAGAAACTAGGAAAAAATATACATTTTGTTTTACTCAATAGTTTTGAGGAAAAAGAGCTGGCATTTATGAAGTCTAATTCTATTCATTAGTGAAAATTTGATCCTAACTGACACGTATCCTGTGCAGATGCTCGCGGGGTACAGTTAATTCAAAAATAATGAATTTATGTTCATATAAAGTCTTATCAATAATCTTAATCATATTACGCAAGTCATTAGCATATTGATACACAATTCTGACTAGCTCATTCGTAATACAGAATCCATTAAATATGCAGACATGTGTGAGATTTTTTCATATTATCTTTAGATAATTATGAGATATATATATCGAATTGACATTATAGTAACGCTCTTAACAAAATAAGGAATGATCTTCTCTTGCACTTTTTTCAGGTTAGTGCATACATTTTTAAATATGGGTTCTGTAACCCTGTCTGAAGAAAACGAATCTACTTTAGGGATTTTATTAGGCTTCAAAGCTCAGAATGTAATATTTTCACAATAGGGCTTTGGACTATTTGCAATTATTTGATATGCTAATTTAAGATACATATATTTCAGCTCCTTAAGATTGTGGCCAATTAATAGCAAATCATCATTTTTGATATAATGTGTCTCTCTTTTTTTCCCATTAAACATTCGATAAAGCTTATTTTCAAGTATGAGATTGAGAACCTCATTAGTCTTCTCTGAATTAGTACGGTCACCAATTAGTAAAGTAAAAAGCTATTGGGAAACACTTGAATATCTATTATATTTTTTGGCATTTTTAATCTCATTAATATGATATACAAGCCTATCAACTGGCTTAGGTTTATTTATTTTCATGTCAAATAGAGTATTATTAATAATGTACTAAAAATAATTCCTTTTAATTCTTCATCTCTTTCAAGAATCCTTTCTTGATTAGAGTATGTCTGATATAAGACAGAAGATCAGCAGTATATGAAACTTCGATAAGGCATATACTTTATTTTTTACATATATTCTGCTTTTTCTGATCACGCATTCTCTAAGTTTCTAAACTTTCGCTCTTTTGATAGTATAAGCTATTGTATTAATAGTGCTAGAATTTCTGGTATTTGAATGCAAGATGCAATTCCTCATTATACCTATCAAGATGCATTTTATCCAAAAAAATAAGCCTACATGGTAGGAATTTCTTACCTAAAAGATCCTTAAAAATGTAACGTATATTTCTTTTAATAGTGTGGTAGTATAGAGGACACCATTCAAATTTTTTCATGATGTATTTTAATGGATACTTCTATTGATATGCATTATTTTCATAGGATAAAAGATAAATATTATAACCATTTACTCATCTAGTTCTTCCTAGATATTTGCCACTACGTTTTTTAGTATATTGATAAGCTTCAATTAAATTATCATTAGCAATTTGAATATACTATAATAGACGAATCCAGTAGGATGATATTTTCGCATAAATCTATCAGGTGGATACTCGATTTTATCAGGTTCCTCAATTACTTGAAGTTTCTTATATTTAAAGGGTCTTTTTAGATTTCATCTTATTAGATAGGTAATTGATTTAATGGGTTCACCCTTGAGATAATATAAGACTAGTTACAGTGGATTTCTTCTGACAATAACTCTTTTTATTCTATAAATACGCAAGCTTCAGTATGAGTCAGTTGCTCTATGTCTATGGTCTCCTTTCAACTCGCCTGCTTTTAAAAGATATCTAACTGCTGTATCTTTTTGTAATTTTATCTCTTCATCTTTTTTAATTACACGCTTAGGTTTTTTAGAAGGCTTTGATTCAACTTCTTCCAAAATCATAGCATGAGCTGGTGACATTCCAATAAGGTGAGTCTTATTGTTATTCAGATAATTAATATACTTCTTGAGGATTCTTCTAAATATCCTTGATCGCTCCCCATCGGTTAATCATTTCTCTATAATATATTGAATCTTATATGTTAATTATGCTATATTTTCTTAAATGCTTTAATGAAAGCCAAACTCTCAAAACTATAAAGGTTGACAACATATATAGTGATATTATATTATTGTATCCTTTATGAAAATACATCTCAGAATGAAGTATCACCATCAATCATTAATAATTCTGGCTATGTAAGAGGATTAGAAGAGTCTTCATATATTTCTTTAACTGCATTTCAGATTTCTAAGCTATTTCTTAATATTAATGAACATCTATCCTTAAAATGTGTTGCCATATCTATGATTAAAAAACTACAAAGAATACCTTCCTACCATCTTAATCATAGGTATAGAGCAATATATCGTATTGATGGACTTTGTTTAGAATTTTAATTTTTGAAAAACTCGCCTCAGCTTTACAAGGTAATAAGTATTGATAAATTTGATAACTATATTAATACTCTAACCACTTTGCAATATCCCATAATTGAAAACTTTAAAATCCTTAATCTTGACATTTTTTTTGCAATTCCTTAACATTTAGATAAAATCCAGGAATATTATAATACAAAAGTTTATATACTATACGAAGCTCTTCATTAGGATCTATTATAATCTGTGATTGACTCATTCTTAGATTATGATTATATGAAGCTCTTTAAATCAGATTGAAAATACTATGCTTATACTTTCATGTAATCCAGTATATTTACAGTTTTTAGATATGAATCAGAAGCTTCGTAATGAACTTTGAGATGAGATTTTTATTAATAAAAGTTATGAGAAAAAAATTCAATTCCTTGTAAAGGAGCTTGAGCAATGTTATCTAATTATTTCATTACAGGATAATACTATCATAGTCTATGAGAAAGTGATAGAGAAATTTAAATTAAAAATATCTGATTTATGAAAACAGCTTAGGATCTTACAACAAGATAAAAAATTCAAAGATAAGGTTGGGTCTATTCAAGATGGCTAAATTATAGAGCTTGAAAATAAGGTAGAACGTCTTAAAGCAAGAATCTAGATTCTCATAAATAAAAAATCTCAATAAATGCTTTAGATATAGCAACAACTAATCTTATTGCAAATGTTAATAGAGGACTAGAGTAGATAGAAAATCATATTAGAGGTATTTGATATGCCTATGTAAAATCCTGCCAATATTATAGATGAAATCAGAGGCTCATTAAATACTATTCAGGTTACTTTACAAAACATTACAGCTAAGCATGATCAATATCAGAACTTATTACATGATTCAATCTAGCAAGTAAATAATCTTAGGAATAAGTTTATTGATAGTAAAAATCAGAATTTATGATTATAATGTTTATTAGATGAATCCTGAGTTCAGGTTAAAAGAACTATAAGAAAAAGAGACAATACTTAGAGAGAGCGGGATATGGCTATTCTGGCTTATACAGTAGTATCATAAGTATCTGATTGCTTGAGATCGTCCAAAATTATTATATAATTACCCCTTAAATTTTCCAGAAATATAATGTAATACAATATATGATTACCTGTAAATTTATAAGTATCAATGATACAAAAAAAAAATTTAGATGATCATCAAACTTTCACTTGAAAAATAGAACTTTCTTTAGAGAAACGATATGAAATTGTTTTTTTACATGAGCATCTAGCTGGTCCAAAGTTTAGTTTTGGATTTATTATTAAATAGGTACATTGTAGTAAGTCTACAACTATTTATTGGGTTAAAAGATATCATAAAAATCAGGACCTAAGTACTTTAGAAAAATCAGGATGGTCTTGTATAATATCTGCGAAACAAGATTATAAGATTGTAAAGATGGCAGAGAAAGAACATAATATAATAGCCATTTAAATATAAGAAAAAATGGAAGAAAGAGGTGTTGAATTTAGTGTAGAAACAATAAGGTGACATCTTTATAAGTCTGGAGAAAAGTTTAGTAATGAAATTTCTAAACCTTTGCTTAAAGAAAACCATTGAAAGAAAAGGTTATAATGGGCAAAAAAAATAAGAATTTTGATTGGAATCGAGTTGTTTTTACAGATGAGAGTACATTTCAATTATATACATCAAAAAAAAGGTTTAGCAGTTTTCTGATAGAAAAAAAGTGTTTTATTCTATTAAGCATTCACCAAAAGTTCATGTTTTTCTGCTTCTGGATTTGGTAAGCTATTTTGCTTTCAAAGGAACCTTAATGCTGAATTTATGTATACTATTTATAAGCAGGGTCTTTTAACTTTCACCTCTAAACTTTTTAGTGAAGATAATATAAATTAGATCTTGCAAAAAGATAATAATCCAAAGCATTGATCGAAAATCATGAAAAAATGGAAGGAAGAAAATGGCATTGAGGTACTTTCTTGGCCATCAATGTCTCCAGACCAAAACCCTATAGAAAACATTTGAAGGTTAATGAAAATTAATATACAAAAAAAAAATTCGATTAATTAGAGGGTTAAAGGGGAACTTATAAAAGAATGGAACTAATTATTACCTATACTTGCTATGAATTTGGTAGCTAGCATGAAAAGGCGTACAGTTGCATTTATAGAGTTAGATAGTAACTACACAATGTATTAATTTTAGTTAGTTGATTATGTATTTTTTAAATAAAAAAAAATTTGAATTTCCTTACTTATAGTCAGAGTTAGAAGCGATCAGATACTTATGACCGCTACTGTAATAATGAGAAAAAAGAATCCTGCTATTGGTATTTTTTATATCAAGATAAAGATAGGAATATTAGTAAATTGTTACTGGAATATTTTACTTTCTAATTATTGATTCAGTATAAAAATACTCAAATTGCTAAGCATAGGAAAACTGCATATAGGTGGACTTTAAGATATAATAATGACATAAAAAGATAAAAAAGAACATATGCAGATTTGCAAAATTGACATTTAAAATAGAAGGAATGTTATAGGAACTCATAAAATCAGATACAGGCTCAGAACCAAAATATTTTTAATTTACAACAACAAATATTAGCATTACAAAATAATCCTTTACGAAACATGGTCACCATTCATGAAATTTATCAAATGTTAGCTCCAGATCTTAGACAAGTTTCTAACTATACAGGTAAAGAAACGCCAGATAAGTATATACAAAAAATTACAAATATTTTTGAATCTGCTGGTGCTATAATCACGGCCGCTAATAATGCTAATGCAAACATTTTTATTGATGTTCAGAAATGTGATATCTTAAAATCTAAAATGAGAGATAAATTTTTTCCAGTACCAGTAAATAATCTCTATAAAAGTGATAATCCTGCTATTAATTTACCCACTACATTTATGGTTTAGCTTCAGCATAAATATCGAGAAGTGATGGTTGAAAATGCAGAATTAGTTTTACAATCACTGATACAAAAAAAGTTTAACCTAATTGATTCTCTTGATATTTACGAATCTAGAATCTGAAAATATATAGTAGGTTTTGCAGATGATCAGATATTACTAGCATTATATACTCATTTACCTCTGGATTTTCATAATAGTGTGAAAATTTATATGATTATAAGAGGCGTTGGTAACCAAACTGTGGATAATTTCTTTGCTAATCTCAGGAAATGTTGGGTAGAATGTCAAGTTAGACTAAATATGTTTTCCCAAAATCAAATCTAATTTCAAATTAATTATCAGAGAGCTACTTTAGCTGATTCTGAAAAATTAAATTCTAAAATAGCTTTTTTGGAGGTACAGTTAGCAGAATCAATGCAGGTGTATTCTAAACTTACCTAATGTTTACAGCTACTAGAAAATGTAGTTAATTTGAATAATGCTTCAATCTTTGATAGTTATATTAATCAAGAATTGGAAAAAAGATTAGGAGTAATCGAAATTAATTTAGCCAAACTCACCAAACTCGTAAAAGAAGATATCAAATCAGCTCAGTATCAGTATTCAGAATTTTCAGACCATAATAATGGAGGATTAGAAAAAAGATTAGAACGAATTGAAGTCCACTTAGCTAAATTTGCTAGAAAAGATACCAGAGATGCTAAAACACCTCAGCATGAACGCTCAGAGTCCTCACCTTTTAGAGGATTAGAAAAAAGATTAGGGTAAATTAAAGCCTTATTGGCTAAACTCGCTAAAGATTTTAAATCTATAAGTGGTCAAGTTCATATGGTTACAGTAGATGAATAGACTAATCCCATTTTTCTGATGATAATACATTAAAATCTGAGGACAATGATTATAACTCTGATAATTCGTCAGCCAGTTCAGACTTCAGAAATCGTAATATAAATATTTACATTAGTCATAGAAATGGAAAAAAAAGTGAATTATGCTGAACAACGTGAATATTCTGATAAATCCTTAGAGTCTAAGGTCTCTAGTAAATCTGAGCTTTATAAGGTAAAGTAAGACAATAATTTATCTTCTGCCCATAATGCCTCATCAGATAAAGATAGTTATGGTAAGTATGTATCTTTAGAAAAAATTATTCGTAAAATCATTCAGATCGAATTTGAGAATTGTCTTCCGTATATAATTCAGCAGGTTAAAAAGTGTGTACCTGCCTTAGCTCAAGATTTAGATGAAGAGGATATTTTGGATGGACCCATGAAGATAGATTTCATTAAAAAGAAAGAGCCCACTACAAGCATTATATCTATAAAATACAAGATTGAGCATCTTAAAATTCCAGCTATAGCACTGGACTCTTATGCTGAACTTCCTATTAGAATACCTAATATTGTTAAGTGCATAGGATATGAAATCAACAAATTCATAAAACATGATCTTAGTGATATTGCTACTGTGCCAGTTGAATCTATTGGAGTCGTTCACAATTTACTGATAACCTTAGCTCCTGAATTTACTATATATGAAGATTTTATAGTTGTAAAATACTCTAAGCTAATGCTAATATTTTCAAACTCTCTTCTTAAAAAATATAAATGTGCAATTGACTGAGACAAAGATAAATTAAAGTTTTCTCATAATGGTAAGGATTTAATTATTTTAGTCATCATGCACAAAGTTAAGAACAAACTCAAAGTTAATTGTATGATCACTACTCCTGAATGTGATGAATCCTTGACCCTGGACTGTATTTTACAGGATTTAAGTGAGGATGATAATATATTAAAAAAAAGTGAGTTATAAAGAACTTGAAAAAATGCTATATAGTACTCTTAAGTATAATATAGAAATCAATGAGTATTGTGAAAGATTACAGGCACGCTATAATGAACTTTTTAGAGAATAAAAAAGTTATTTTTCTAATATATTCTTTATATTTGCTATATTTTTTATATTTCTTTCGGCTATCTTCTCATGTGATATGAGAATCAGTTAAGACTGGACAGGAGATGGTGTTAGCTCTACTAATGCGAATTTAGACTTCGATTTTTTCCCTTCAGTCTTTTTTGCCTTTCTACCTTCTTCCAAAACTGAATCAATAGATTTATTTGTTAGGCTCTATCTTAGCATTACACATTTGTTTTTTCAGTTTTGCAAATGGAGAAATATCTTGACCTTGGATCTCTGATTCAGTCTGCCTGCTCACAACATTTATATTAGAAGGTGAAGCGATTCCTTCAGGACTAGCTGTTGGCATATGAATTAGTTGATTTCATGCAACTCTATTTTTTTCTTCACCTCTCCAGATCTGATAAATACGTTTTGATATGTGATAATTATCTGTTAAATCTTTTAAAACTTTATCTCTAGGCTTTTTTTCAGCATATTATATAATATAATCATAATCAGCTGGTGAAAAAAAAGAGATATCATATCTTATACGTCACCTAAATATAGTAGCAATATTTTTTTATATCTAATATAATACTCTGAAATAATTTATTAAATAAGATATATAGAAAGAATATATTATTCTAAATAAACAGATTATGTCTATTATCTTAGAAATTTATTTGTGCATTTTTTTTCTAATATATAACCATGCTAATATTATGTTTAATATACATACATTAAATGATATAAAAGATAGAGAGGGTAGTTCTTATAAAAAACCTGATTATCAGCTGGATAATGCATATGAGCAAGAGCTCAAAAAAAATTAAAATCCGTTACTGAATTTAATTCTGAGATTAATGATCTCAGTGAAAAACTAGTAGATAAATACAATAAGCAGAAAAAGGAGTTTTAGCGAATCTATGCTGATATTAGAAATAAGATTAGCCAGTTAAATGCGTCCAGTACTAAAGTTAGATTCTAACTTATTTCTGAATAGAAATCTCATTCTGAGAGTTAACGTAAGCTTGAAGTTAAATATACTGCCAAAATCAAATTACTCAAATCTTTTATTAAAACACTAAAAAGAGAGCTAACTTTAGTCCAGAAAGCTTCGTCTGCTAACAAGGTCAAGATTCTCTCTCTTGAAGCTAAGATAGTTGAATTGGAAGGTAAGTTAGAAGACATAGATCTAGAATGTTCATATCATAATTTGGATGTAATAGAAAGGGTGATAGAAGCTAGACTCCTTATCTTCAGTATGATTAAATTTACTGGAGAAAAATGCTCATCTTCAAGAATTACTGTCAAAAAAAGAGCCAAGAGGTGCTTCACATAATGAAGTAAATACTCCATCTCTACCTAATCTTTTGTCTTAAATAATTTCTGTAAGTGACGTAGAAGCAGTATCTTTATCAGCAACTACTCCTATCATTATAAGCTTCTTGATATCGCTTATGTTAATATATTCTATACTTGCCTTAGTATTTATTGTAATTATATGGATTGTGGTCAGAAAAAAACTATAGAATATATGAAAAAAAAGTAACCAATTTTTTACCTATAGAAATTATATAAATAGGAACCATGTAAAGCATCTCTCGTTTAGACCAGATCATTATTATTTTCAATCCTAATCGATTACTATATAAGTACTGATGCAAGTGAAACTTCTTTGAATCTCTTTTTGATGTGAACTAATATCATTTTTGATAAATTTTTGGGTGGATTTATTAAGACCTTTTCTGCTTGAAATACTATATACGCTAATAACTAACCAATATAAATTTGGTTACCTTTCTTAATATTATATCCATGCTGTAGTAAAAATCAATAGTCATCCATTACAATATCTCCTATCTAGTGATATTTAACGGAAGCAGTAGTTATCAAGATGTGTTCAAGATAGCTGGTTGTTATACTGATGATGTTAAAAATGCATCAATGATTATTAACAGTTACTTACGCAAAGATGAGTTTATTGTATTTGATCTTACTAGGTTGAAAGATAATCCCCTTGTAATCTGCCTAAGGTTTGACACTCCACTGAACTTGCAAAAGGAGATAGAAGCTAGGTAGAAACGCAAGGAAAAAAGTACCCTAATTAATGAATAGAATCTGACTTTATAGATGCTAGTTTTTTTTTATAATTATAAAAAATTGGAATGAGAGAATCAGTTATTTATATTGATCCTCAGAAAGCTCAAGACTTAGATCAGAATTTTGCTTTACAGAAACTTTATTACAGATCTAAGGGATATTATCAGATTGCTAAAAAAATGCAAATGGCTTGTAATAATGCTAGATATAAGTTTTCTCTTACAGAAATCAAAAATTAGCTAAACAAGCAAGCTTTGCATTAGATTCATAAGCCT
The DNA here is from genome assembly GCA_910591825.1 of Funneliformis caledonium. Lineage (NCBI taxonomy): Eukaryota > Fungi > Glomeromycota > Glomeromycetes > Glomerales > Glomeraceae > Funneliformis > Funneliformis caledonium. Next base: position 14,253 of record CAJVPQ010001667.1, read on the forward strand.
CAGCCAAAATTTATTCAGTATGCCTCCTTTAATAATATTCATTTTTTAAATAAAATGCACCAATCTGATACTACTCCTATGTCTCATGATAAAGTAGATAATCAGATTTACAAATATAAGGGTGTTATCAAAGATATTGCAACTAGATACTGACGTAGTTTTGCATTAACTGATAAATCTTCTGCATCAATGGCTAAAGCAATTCAAAAATTTACAATGATTCTAATGATCTTCTTAACCTGTCTAAAGATTTTATTATAAATAGAGGTACTGAATATATGGATAAATATAAAGATTTATTACTCAGTTATAAGGTTAGAATTCAGTATGCTAACTCTAAATATGGTGTAGCTATTACTGAATGTGATCATCAAGAATTTGAAAAACATGTTTATTTTTAGCAAGATGCTGAAGATTTTCATTTGCCTTTGACTGATAGATCCAGAGTATAGGTTAAGAAACTTCATATAAATGATGATATTTACAATAATACTCCTACTCGGTTAATAGCTATATCTCCTAACGAGGTTGTAAAAAAGGCATTAAAAGGTAAAAAAAATAATAGCTAAACTTTCTATCGAACATAAGAGATTAGTTGATTATAATGAATCACTTTTACTTATCTATACTGAAGTTCAGCATCTATTAGAACCTGATAAATTAGAAGGTGATAGAAGAAGAGCAACTGATTATAATTGATCTTCCAAAGTTTTTACAATTGATTTTTATTTAATAAAAGAAAATCAACTTGTTCTCTATAAGCTTTACAATAGTTCTAGACACTCATTTGTGAGAGAAGAACTCTAAATTGTAAAGGATGCACAATTACCTCCTTAATGAATACTTAAGCATTAGATTTACCTCTTTTTCTTTTACCAAATATATTATTTGTTCAAAAGCATCACTTAAATAATCATCAATTTCAACTCAATTGTAAATATAATTTGTTTATTTCATAACCAATTACTTCTCAAACTTTTTTTGTTTTCATTTTCAGGCTTATCATCTATGAGAAATTTACTTAATGAGCATAAAGCAAACTTGAATTGTTTACGCTTATCAAATTCTTTTTCAAGTAATTCTCTGAATTGCTTTCTTCAGCTTTTTAAAAATTTTCGTATATCACTTCTATTATCAGGATGAGATCTGGGAACTTTTGCACAATGTACTGCTATAGCTCTTCTTTTGAGTACTGTGCCTAATTCTTCTTGCTCTCTAAATTTCAGGTCTCTTTCTTGTTTATCAATAATTTCTCTTAAGTACTCAAATTTTTTATTAATCAAATTCTTAGATTTATTATTTTTCCTAAATGATTGTGCTTTAGGTTTAGGACCGCCTTCAGATTCTAATATCTTTTCATATTTCTCTAACTTTTTTAATGTTAGTAGGTGAATTGCCTCTAGATTATTTAGTTCAAGATCATAAAAAAGAGTCTTACAACTAGAGGTATGCTTCAGTGAAATCTGTTCCATCTGTCATCCGATCTGATCAAAAAATGGATCATTCAGATTATGAATAAATGGATCACAAATAATCCAGATGTGATCCTTGGATAACATCAGATTGATCGGACATTATGCGAATGACCAGATTAATCAGATAATCCAGTCATTTTATTTTATTTTATTTTTTTTTAAAAAAAAAACACTTTTTTTTCTTTAGCATCAAACATGAATATGGACTTGGACTTCGAAATTTAGGATTAAAAGGTATGTTGGAATAGGGGGTAAATTCAGTTTTTCTTTTTTTGGAGTTACTAACATTCCTTTCTTTCTTTTTTTTAGGGGACGCTTTCTTGGACCTGGATTTCGGCTTGGGTTATAAAAGTAAATTAGGTGTGGGTTTTTTTTTGTTTTTCTTTGTTTTTTTTTGTCTTTGGAATGCCATTAATATTACTTTTGCTTCTTTTCTTTAGGAAATGTCTTCTTAGATCTGAATTTTAGCTGAGCTATGAAGATAAGTTGGTGCTTTTGTTTTTTCTTTGTCATTGAGAATGTCATTAATATTTCTTTTGCTTCTTTTTTTTAGAGGATCTGGATTCAGCTTGGACTATGAAGGTAAGTGGTGTAGGGTATTGTTTTTGTTTCTTCTTTGTCTTTGGAATGCCATTAATGTTCCTTTTACTTCTTTTCTTTAGAAGGCGTCTTCCTGGATCTGAATTTCAGCTTGGAATATGAAGGTAAGTGGTATGAGGATATTGTTTTTATTTCTTTATCTTTAGAATGCCATTAACGTTTCTTTTGCTACTTTTCTTGTAAGATTTTTGTTTTTCTTTGTCTTTGGAACACTATTAATGTTCTTTTTGCTTTTTTTCTTTAGGAGACGCTACCTAGACTTGAATTTCAGCTTGAGTCATAAAGGTAAGTTGTAGTGGGTTTTTTTTTCTTTTTTGTTTTTGAAACGTCATTACCAGTTCTTTTACTTATTTTTTTTAGAGAATGCCTTTCTGGATCTGGATTTCGACTTAGGCTATAAAAGATAAGTTGGAAGGTTGTTTTTTTTTATTTTTTATTTATTTTTCTTTAAAAATCATTTACATTTCTTTTTTTTTTTTCTTTGAGATACTTTCCTGGAACTGAATTTTAGAATTTTGGGAAGGAAAATTTTTATTTATTTATTTTCTATTTAGAACTTTTGCTTTTTTTTTAAAAAATAGAAATCTTTAAAATTATGAGTTTAGGTTTACAATAAGTTTTATAATATTTTAATAAAATAACA